>OY744549.1:44070687-44088115 GCA_963556195.1 Sepiola atlantica
CAAGATGACTTGTCACTGTTTTTGCTGAGATTCACCTGATATTTAAGAGACCGAAACCAATAGATCTTTTTATGATTCTAACAATCCCTTTAGGCGTAATAGTTTTGATCTCTCCTGCAATCGATTCACCTGATAGTTTGTGAAATTCTTTTCTTTTCATGTTGTACATTAGACCGTTTTCTAGATATGTTGCTCTAGGAATTGAATAGTCATAGTAAATGGTGTATGACTTATTTCCAACTCTTCTTTCTGGTATATGCACCCAGGACTTACTGCTACAGTGTATATTCAACTTTTTACAGCACAATGAAACAGTTTTCTGTAACTAGTTTGCTTTAGAAAACAGTAAGACATGTACAACACCATGATTGGTGCCAAACGGCAACTGGCAATAATAAGTGTTGTTCAGAAATACTATATTTGTTTGCTGTTTGTCTCATTTGTAAGACAGTCTTGTCTAAAATGGTTGGCTAGTTTTGTGGAGAGTCTTCTACTGGCTCATATTTCTTGATGTTGATATACCATCGTAACATTTGGGTTCTGGGATCTCATCAAATATTGGCTTGTGCTCACAATTATGGCTCGCTGTTGATGGTCAATCTCTTAGAGGCCCATACCTTCTGCTCCTCATTGGTAGTACATTACTCTAATTTTTCTCTTTTAGTGTTTAGTCTGTTAATGTCCTTGGCATGATAAATTGAATGGTTTTCTTTTATACCAAGTCTTTTTTCAATTTTCTTATCTTTTTTTGCTACCGGATGCCAGATATTCACCTGCTATGTCAGACACTCCAACTGTGAGATTATTTTAAGATTCGAGCAGTCCTACTTGCACTTTGTTCACTGGGTATATTCGTCAGGAAGTTTTAAAATATTCTTTTTCATAAGTTTGGTTGCTCCTATAATTACTGGAATTATTGAGATTTTCCTAAGATTCCAGTTTCTTTTCATGTCGTACATTAGACCTTGGTATTTCGTTATCTTTTCTCTCTCAGCTCTGTTTAACTCAGCATCATTAGGGACACCAACTATAACTAGAGTTGCTACTTTCACCCTTTTGTCCTAAATCACTATTATTATTTTTTTATCATTTTATCTCAGTTGAAGTTCTCAGAAATCAAGGGGCTAACACTTGATCTCTATAAAAAGATAAGAACATTAATTTTCCTCTCCCTAATTTACCAGTTAATTTTGTTATAGTATATCTTTCTTGTATCTTGGTCCTACCGGATTCCAGGACAAGAATTCATCTAGTCTTGTAAAGTATCCAACTAAGTGCTGCTTCTTGAGGTAACATTACTTGGCGAAGGTGCACCATTTCTTTTTATAAGCCCATATAAGTCCATAGCCATTTCAGGATAACATCTCTGCTTCGAATACTATGTTAGTTTAAATATTTGGTCAGGGATTACTTGTCGGTGAAGTATCCTTATGTAAGATTTGTGACAAACCCTTGAGGATGGCATCTAGTAGGTAATTCAAACTATCCTGTATGTATTAGTATGTGTGTATTCAAATGATAATGCTTTGAAAATGCAGTTCCAAAAACTTTGCAAGAATATGGTTCTCTGTGTGTTCGCATGAGCCTTTTCAAATTGCCTTTCCCTGAAAATTTTGTGCAATATAATTGTTCTCTCTTTGTTTCATTTTACTTCAGTCAGACTCTCAGAAATCAAGGGGCCTCTTCATGATTTCAGTATAAGATACATAAGTATTTCAATATTCCATTAATGTTCTCCTTTACTTCTCAAACGTTGAGTTAATAAAGAAGTTTGGAAAATTAATTTTCTTCTCACTAATTCACCAGCTAGCTGTTATGGTATTTCTTTATTGTGATCTCTTGGATTCTAGGATAAGAATTCATCCAGTCTGGTGGAGTATTCAGCTAAGTGCTGTTACTAGAATCAACATTATTTGGAGAAAGATCACTATTTCTCATATAACCTAGTGTTGGATTGTCATTACAGAGGGGATCTAATTTGGGTTTGGAATACTGTTATTTTTATGTTTCGTCAGGGTTTATTTGCAGGAGGGAAGTATCCTCATGCCAGGTTGTCCTGAAAAAACCTCAGAACTCAAGAACAGGCATTCATGTTTTCTCTTTTTTCTTTTAAATTTTCTAATCGTTATGTTTTTGCTGCTGATAGGGGATCTTACCGGATTCCAGACATTCACTGGCTATTTCAGAGACTCCAGCCTAGAGATCTTTTTAAGATTCTAACTGTCCCTTTAAGTGCAATTGTTTGTATTTCTCTTGCACTCGGTTCACCGGGTATACTCGCCAGATAGCTTTTGAAATTCTTTTTCATTAGTCCTGTTGCTCCTATAATTACTGGTATGATGGAGATTTTCCTAAGATTCCAGTTTCTTTTCATGTGGTACATAAGACCTTGGTATTTCATAATCTTTTCCCTTTCTGCTCTGTTCAATCCTGCATCATTAGGGACACTGACTTCAACTAGGGTTGCTACTTTCTTCCTTTTATCCCATATCACGATGTTGCTACTGTTATGATGATTTTGTAGTCTTACCGGATTTTAGGATGAGAATTCATCCAGTCTGGTGAAGTATTCAGCTAAGTGCTGTTACTAGAATCAACATTACTTAGAGAAAATGTATTTGTGTGTATATGTAAATTTTAGTCTATTTTATATAGAGACCTGAAATGTAGTCTGAATATACCTCTATTCATGCATGGTAGCGTATTAGTGGGGATTTCAGAAACAAAGAAAATATAAGAAAAAACGAAATTATTATTGCTATTCACATTAGATTATGTTTGTAGCATTTGGACTGGTAATTTACTTGGCTCATTTTTCGACCATCACAGGTCGATGAGACGTTTTCTACAGTACTCTTATATACTAATTAGTGTCAACGTAAATATGGCGTTCTCCTGGGTTTTCTGCAGAGATTGAAGCAGTGGTCTGTGATTGGCTGATTTTCATCCAATCACTGGGCACTTACAATTCACTGCGCTTAATAATAATTCCAATATTCTCCCATCACACAAAATTGCAATAATCATTGCAACATAATTTGCCACACAGTGCAAAGGAAGAGATTTTTTCTGAAACAGGAAAGGGGCAGGAATTTGCCAAAATGTTTACAAGGTGAATTTTTGAAAAAATGGGCAGACAATTTGCCAAAGTTTTAACAACTTAAATTTTTTGAGAAAGGGGCAGATAATTTGCCAAAGTTTCAACAACTTAAATATCGTTGTTTTTTTTCTTCTGAAAATAGAAAGAGGCAGAAGTTTGCCAATTTGTTTACAAAATGATTTTTTTTTTGAAAAGGGGCAGACAATTTGCCAAAGTTTTAACAACTTAAATTTTCGTTGTTTTTTTTTAATAAATAAACTTCCTTCGTCCTAATGCTAACTTGGGACTCACACTGAAGCTGGATGATCAGGATGTTTGGAAATCCAACCCTCCTTCAAGATTAGATGGAATCAAATCAATTGAAGTTTGTGACTCTATATTGTCCAGATTCCGCGAGCTTTGGTATCAGGATTATCTACTCAGTTTGAGGGAGCAGTGTAGAGATTTGCACGAAGTTAATTTTCAGAACAAAATTAGTATTGATGTTGTTCTAGTGAAGAACCCTGCTAAAACTAGACCATTTTGGCTCCTTGGAAGAGTTCTGGTGATGATGGCAAAGTTGGTTCCATAAGCTCTGTTCAGATTCATTCCATTAAGTTGTTGTATCCACTGGAGCTGTCATACTATTCCATAGCTCAGATGCACCTGATTAGATGTAATCAAATATGAATTGAGGTAGAATACATTTCTCATGTTGGATTGTCATTACATATGGAAACTAATTTGGGTTTTCAATATATTATTTTTAATGTCAGGGTTTACTTGCAGAAGGGAAGTATCCTCGTGTCAGGTTGTCCTTTAATTCAGTTTATTTAAAGAGATCAAGGAGCCCCACTTGAGGCTAACACTTGATTTCCCTATGAGTAACATTTATATCCGCGGTCCCTCTTAAGGATAGATGTTAGTTTTAGGGCTGCTATATGTACTTCCCTACAATTTGGCCTTCCGGGGATTGTGTCTAAGTATTTGCTTAGATTTTTTTCACTAGACCAGTTGCCCCTCATTACAACCAGTATGATGTTTATTTCAAGTCATTTTTGAGGTTTTGGTATTTGGTTATTTTTCCCCATTCCGCTCTATTGAGGCCATAGTCGTTTGGGACGGTTACATCAATGATGAGAGCAGTTTTTTCTGGTTTGTTCCAGATGACAATGTCTGGTTTGATAGCCTTGGCTTTTATTATCTGTCCGCCTGTATGTCTTTATAGAACACTGTCACTTTTCCATTCAATGTTATGGGTGAGGATTCATGTTCCCAGATGTTCAGTGATCTTTCAAGCTGCATCTCTCCGCAGATCTTCCAATGTAGGTACTGTGTGTATTCGCATGTGGTTCTTCAAATTTCTTTTATCTGAAAATGCAGTCCCACAAACTGTACAAAAATATGGTTTCTCTCCTGTGTGTGTTCGCATGTGTTTTTTCAGAGTGTTTTTCTGAGAAAATGAAGTTCCACAAACTTCACAAAAGTATGGCTTTTCTCCTGTGTGTGTTCGCATGTGGTTTTGCAAATTACTTTTATGTGAAAATGCTGTCCCACAAACTGTACAAGAATACGGTTTTTCTCCTGTGTGTGTTCGTATGTGGTTTTTCAGAGTGTTTTTACGTGAAAATGAAGTCCCACAAACTTTACACAAAAAAGGTTGTTCTCCTGTGTGTGTTCGAATGTGCTTCTGCAAATTGCCTTTGTGTGAAAATGCAGTACCACAAACCTTACAGGGATATGGTTGTTCGCCTGTGTGTATTCGAATGTGGTTTTGCAAATTGCCTTTCTCTGAAAATGCAGTTCCACAAACTTTACAAGAATATGGTTGTTCTCCTGTGTGTATTCTACTGTGTTTTTGCAAACTGCTTTTCTGTGAAAATGCAGTTCCACAAACTGCACAAGAATATGGTCGTTCTCCTGTGTGTGTTCGCATGTGGTTTTCTAAATAGCTTTTATGTGAAAATGCAGTCCCACAAACTTTACATGTATATGGTTTTTCCCCTGTGTGTGTTCGTATGTGTTTCTGCAAACTGCTTTTACGTGAAAATGCAGTCCCACAAACTGTACAAGAATATGGTTGTTCTCCTGTGTGTGTAAGCATGTGGTTTTTCAGAGTGTCTTTAAGTGAAAAGTAAGTCCCACACACTTTACAAAAATATGGTCGTTCTCCTGTGTGTGTTCGTATGTGATTCTCTAAATGGACTTTCTGTGAAAATGCATTGCCACAACATTTACAAGAATATGGTTTTTCTCCTGTGTGTGTTCTCATATGTTTCTGAAAATTGCTTCTATGTGAAAATGAAGTCCCACAAACTGTACAAGAATATTGTTGTTTTTGTGTGTTAGTTTGCATGTTCTCTGTAAGTGAAAATGAAAACCTACAAACATTACAAGAATATGGGTTTTCCACTGTGTGGTTTCTTAAAATCCAGTCCCACAAATTTCACAGGAATATGTTTCTTCCCCTGTGTGTATTCGAATGTGTTTTTTGCAAATGGTACTCTTCAGAAATGCAGTTCCACAAACTTTACAAGAATATGTTTTGTCTTTTATTTGTTTCATTTTATTTCAGTCGAAGTTATCAGAAATCAAGGGGCCCTTTCCTGGGGTTAACACTTGATCAACATATGGGATACATAGATATTCGAGTGTTTCAATATAGTTCTCTTCATGTCAAACGCAGAGCCAGATAACTCTCTAGTAGGTAATTCAAACTCTCCCTGTGTCTATTCGCATGTGTATCATTAAAGTATTTTTCTGCAAAATGTAGATTTGCAAACTTCACTATGAAAAGGTTACTCCCCAGTATCGTTCTGCAAGTCTCTCTAAATAGGAATTCTCTTAAAATACTTATAAAAAAATGTCCGCAATTTTCGAAAGTGATTCTAATTATCTAGTAGGTAATTCAAACTCTCCAGTCGGTAATTCAAACTCTCCCTGTGTCTATCTGCATATATATTGTTAAAGTATTTTTCTGTAAAAATGTAGATTTCCACACTCCACAAGAAATAGGCTACTCTCCAGGATCCTTCTGCATGTCTGTCTAATGAGAATTTCTCTGACAATATTGATCAATTATGTCACAGAAAAATGTCAGCAATTTTCTAAAACGATTCAATTACCTAAAACGATTCACTATTTTCTTCCTATAATAGTATGAATCTGTAAATAAAAAACAAACAATATTAATAGAAATACGAGGATTTTATATAACACCAAACTGTTTTAATAAACAAAATCATATTGTCATTCATGTTCAATAATATGTACAATTAATAATAGTAATATTTTATAGTCTTTAATCTAATCAAACAATGTTCATTAAATATTAATATAAAGAAAAGTGTTGGTCAGTGTGTTTTGGCAATGTTTTTGGGTATATATATAATGTGTGAAAATATTTAAATGTAAAATTGAATAAAATAAGCTTAACGTGTTTTGATATGAATATATTCGAGATAAATGAAAAAACTTTCGTATTTATTCATTTATATATGGTCTTCATTTATTATTCCTCTTTTCCTCAGGTCAATTTTTATCATTTCCTCCCATGTTTCCCCTGGGCCACCACCACTTGTTTTCACCTTTCTTACAGACCAATTTTAAAGAGGCCATACAAGTCAGGTGGGAACATCAACTATTTGAACATTCTTTAGTGCTTCTGTCATAGTATGTACATATGAAATATTTAATTTAAAATAGTGACTTGACAATGGAGAGATAATTCAAACTTTTTTGTCAATTCTGATTTCTCCAAAAATGGATGTAAACGATTTGAAGCTAGAAGACCTTTTTTATTACAGATAAATTAATAATTTTTTTGCAAATTAATAGATTTTTTGCAAATTAATGGATTTTTTGCAAATTAATGGATTTTTTGCAAATTAATAGATTTTTTGCAAATTAATGGATTTTTTGCAAATTAATGGATTTTTTGCAAATTAATGGATTTTTGGCAAATTAATGGATTTTTGGCAAATTAATAAACTTTTTGCAAACTAATAAACTTTTTGCAAATTAATGGATTTTTTGCAAATTAATAGTTTTTTTGCAAATTAATAATTTTTTTGCAAATTAATAGATTTTTTGCATTTAATATTTCAGATGTTGAGACTTGCATCTGTAGAATTGTACACAGTATAAACCTTTTTCTAACATGTTTCATTCAATTAAACTTTCCTTCATTTCAATTACGTATATTTTAAACGGGTTTATTTATTATTTGATGTTTAATTTATTTCAATAAATCTATTTAATTTTAACTTATCGTCTCAATTTTTATTTGTTGAACAGAACCGAGCTTTGTGTGTGCATGCAAGTCGTGTATTAAAATTGGTAATTTTCAACTTCCATTTTTGGAGAAATCAGATTTGACAAAAAAGATTGAATTATCTCCCGCTTTCAAGTCATTCTTTTAAATAAAAGACGAAAATATTTAATATGTCCACAATACTGCAGAAACACCAAAAATTGTTCAAATTGGTGATGTTAAAAAAGTGGATGATCATTTTACGTTAAATTTATATAGGAAAGTGATCTCCACTCTAAAAAATTTGATAGGAATTTAAAAGAATTTCTTTTTCAACAGATTCACGAATTCAACCATATTTTTCAATTTACCACTGTAAAACAAAAGTTGGTGCTTGTGGACTCCTTAAAGTTAGCAAAAAATATTAGCACAAAATAAGCATGTTTTTTAAAAATAATTTTATTTGTTTTGTTAATGAAAATTAGCACTGAATAATTGGTACTTTCTGAGATTAAGACCCACACTAAAAGTGCATTGGTGTCGATACTTTCTGGATGTTTACGTAAAACGACGGAAAGTACCGAAGTGGTTAGCGAATGAGACTACGATAAAATGAGCTAACGATTGCAACTGATTGAAACGAATAAGCAGACGACATTGTAAAAAATATATAGACGGTCGAGCCTATTGAGTGGGTGAGGCCTTCAACGGAGCAAAGTTGGACCAGGCCATTTTTGGTTAAGGGAGGATAGGTAGTACAAAGCCATATATCTAGGTTCTGCCTTTTCTCATTCAGTGCGAACTCGGTGCGAACAGAGTAAACAGTAGCGGCGGTGGCGGCGGCGGCGGCGGCAGCAACCCACCAGACTCTTTTACAAGTCGGACATTTCAAATTCAGTTTTTCCACTTATAGTGGTATATCGACAGACATGCTTACGAGTGAGATATTTCAACTAAACTTTATCCACCAGCAGTAGTGAATATGGACAGACTTTTACGATGCTGAAGGAACTACGACACTGAGGAGTTCATTCGGATTCACACGTCAACCCCTCAACGAGATCGACAGACACTCTTGTAAGTGGGTGGCCTTTTGCACGACATAGACATACTCTGTTACAAGTCGACATCAACAGTTCGACTTTGCTCCAACCAGAGACTCCATTTTTTTAACCAGATCCTGTTGAGAGGGTTGCTGAAGAAGCAATTCTTTTAGCAACACCTTTCCCATTCCGACTACTGCATCGGCCCCCTTCAGGGTACATCCGGGAGGAAGATATTGGATATATTTTTTATATTTACAAATATTTTCTGTTCCCCGCCCTCCAACAACATCTCAACATTTCAACTGATTGAAACGAATATGCAAACGACATCTAAACTGTGGCTGCCGCCAGATTCGTTTATTATGGGGCATACGGACATTTGTTAGTTGTTAACACTACGTGAATCCCAATGTAAAAATAACGAACCTAATGACACCTTTCGATAGATTTCTGACAATAAAATAGGTCCCAAGTATAGAATCGAAAAGATAAACAAAATAAATAAAAAACATCATCCTTAGATAGAGTAATAAGTAATAATGGTAATATAAAATACATGTAATAAGATAAATAATTATTAATTTTATGTTTCTAGGTGGCTTTAGAAGTAAAATAAATAATTATTGTGTCCCTGGTTGTGCTTCGGTCAGTAAACTGGCCAATCCCTCAGGCGACACGATACAAGAAAAGGGATCGTCAGGGGCTTTTGATATACGACTCAGCTGTTTTTCGTCCACATTGACACTGACCAAAATGTAGTCGCAGTTTGATTTCTTCAGCCCCTGATGCCAACGAGGTAAAAGAATTTTATCTATATTTAAAGTTAAAGTAAATATATATACATATGTATAGCTTCGTTTTAATTTTAATAGAATTACTCCTATTTTGATATTTATTGACATTTTCGTTGTTTAGATAAATATCTTTTGGCGGTCGCATTCCTCTTTCCTTGTGGTCTTGAGAAAGCAATTTTTGTTTCATGTAAATTTCGTGTCGCTTTTAGGGCTCACTGCTTGCTCTTTGTCCTTTTCTTATTTGTGATTTATCATAACCCTTTTTTAATTTCGATGTACCTTTTTCCATTTTTTATTTTTATTTTATTGTTAATCTTTTTCTTATTTGCAGTTTTCACAGCTGCATATGTACATTGGATAAATAAATATTCATATAAACATATTGTACGCAGTTGTCAGTTCTGTCACGCAAACAAAGTGGCGAAGAAATCACATAAACATTTCAACTGATTGAAACGCGAAAGTACTGCAATGAATTTTCTCTAACCCTAACAAAACCAACAATAATTATTAGTAAAAAAAAACAACTAAACCCTAAGGACGCCATTTTTATCTGATTACAAACCAAAAATAATTTTCAGTAAAAATAAACGGCACTTCTGCATTTCAACTGTCACTTGGACTTAATTTGCTTTCCTCTTTTAAAGGCAGGGGCAGACAACCAACCGGAAGTAACCGAATTAGATGTTTTTATTCAAAATGACAATATTAACAGCGAAACATAAAAACAGCGAACAATGTATCGTTATTGAATATGAAAATATTTTATTTAATAATTTAAAAATTCATAAAAATAATAACAATGTGTTTTTTTTATTGTATGAATTAAAACTTTCTAAAAATAGTCAGCAGTGATTTTTAAAACGAACATTTATCATTTTAATGAATAGCCAGTGATTTTTTTATTGTATGAATTAAAATTTTATCAAAATAGTCAACAGTGATTTTTAAAACGAACATTTATATTTTAACACGAAAATCCAACAAACAGTCAACATTGTTTTGTTTTTTTTCATATATATATAATTTACAACTTTGGGATGTTTTATTTTCTTCTTCTTCCCCCAAATACCCAAAGTTGTCTGTGTTGTTTTTTCTATAGACTTCCAGCTGACTCGGTGGAATGAATGGAACTCTTCAATTATTAAGTCCAAGTCACAGTTGAAATGCAGAAGTGCCCAAAAAACAATTACTTGATTCACTTTAAACACTTACTTTAATCATTGTTATTTTTTCATTAAAAATAAATAGGCTTTTTTAAAGATTTTTATGTGATCGTGGCTTCCTGTTAAATTTACAACGTCACGTCCGGTACGGATGACCAGAAATGAAAAAAATTCGGCACTCTCCGGCGTTTTACGTAAACATCCGGAAAGTACCGACGCTGAGACGTATTTAATGCGTGGGTCCTAATCTAAGAAAACACCGAATAATTTTATTATACAGAAGACTTAAATTTAATTTATTTTTCTAGTTAAAATTGGAGAATAAATAAATGATTTTTTGGGTATCTTTCAGAATGATCAGTACGCTGAAAACGCTAAAAAAAAACAAATATACAACAAATAAAAGTAACTGTCGTCGATAAAAGTTAATTTAAAACTGACCTGTGATATTTGTTTGTATTTTTAAACCGTTCCAACTGCTATTTAGTAGAAATCAATAGTTTTATCACGCGAACTTGCAAAAAAAAAAAAAATGGCGCTTGCTCGTAAGACGCCATATTGTCTAAAAAAAACGAGTAAAAAATGAACAAGAAATTTTTTTTACATCTAATAAAACCCCATTTATAGTACGTAAAAATACAAACAAATATCATAGGTAAGTAGACAAATATATCTTCTCGACGTAGGTTAAACTCACTTGTTGCATATTTATTTTTATAACCCCGTTCTCGTTAGTTTTTTGGACCCCGTCCGCGACTGTACTGATCATTCTGAAAGATACCCGATTTTTTTATAGAAAACCTGCGACTATGCCAAAATTAAATATTTTTACAAGTTCAGTTCATCTACATCAGTACACATTTGGTTTTATTTGTAAGGTAATAAGCTAAAGTTAATTTTAAATAAAAGAAACTTATTATTTAGTAAGACAAAATTGAAAAAAAGAATTTAGAAAGACTTACTTTTACGAACTGTACAAAAGTCACTTGTTAATTTCGATTTTTACGAGGGAAAAATTAATACTGCTCGCTTAACTAGCTTTATTTTCGTATTTTTATATTAAATTTAATTTTTAATTATTCCATATTGAACAAATTTCGTTGGTAAATTTGTAAATTAAGATATTCAACTAAATTCCCCCCTAAAAATGAGGTTCTACTTTTTTAGGCAGTTACGAAAATGTGGCGGAAACAAAAGAAAAGGGGTGACGGAATTAATTATAAACCGGAAGTAATTTTATGTCGCCGAGGAATTAAAAATCTCGTAATTCTTGATGATAAAATGAAATAAAACTTTTTTTTAATTCGTACAATATAATTTTGCAAATGCAAGAAATAAAATGGGATTTATTAGTTGAATAACAAATAAAATTGATAAATTAAGTCCAAGTTGTAATTAATTTCGAGTTGTAATTACTTCCAACTCCAAGAAAAGAGGACCCTCTCACCAAAAAAAAAAAATGCACATAATTTATCTCCCATAGCAAAATATTTGTTTGTTTTGGTTAACTATCCTAAACAGCTACAATGGCCCGGAGATGGGAGGTCATTGGTAATCGGGCATAAACGCCAACGACCCCAATTTTCGCAAGTTTTATTGGCACTTCTACAGTTTAGTTGTCACTCACTGTGATCACAAATCGTAATTGAAGAGTTCCATTCATTCAACCCAGTCAACCAGAAGTTTTAGACCGTGGCCACCGAGAGTTACTACAGGCCGGTTGGCTAGAAAATGACGTCACTGAATTCCGTGTCAACTTTAGTAAAGGTGTTTTTTGTTTACAAGAAATAATACATTTGCACCAAGTTTTATAATAAAGTAATGGATTTATTATATTCCGTGATCATTAATTAATAAATCCTGAAAATTTCATTAAAATTGGTTGATTTCCTGAATTTTGATGGATTATTTAGTGAATAGAGAAGTCGAAATGCCTTCTTATTGTCATTACGACCGTCCTTGTTTTGGCACGGAATGCAGTGACGTCAGAGGGGGGCAGAAAGTTAGTTGCTTGGCCTTGTCAACTCTCGGTGGCCACGGTTAGACTGATTTTTTTTTTTTTTTTTTTTTTATCCCAAAATGTATCCGAATGACCTCAATCTGCGAGATATTAATAGTTTAATAAAGTTTTATAAAAAAACAAAAACAATGTTGACTGTTGGATTTTCGTTTTAAATGATAAATTTTCGTTTTAAAAATCACTGTTGACTATTTTGAGAAAGTTTCAATTCATACAATAAAAAAAAAACATTTATTATTTAATAAATTTTTACATTATTAAATAAAATGTTTTCATATTCAATAAATAAACATTGTTCGCTGTTATTATTGTCATTTTGGATAAAAACATCTGGTACTGATATCGATCCTGAATCAGTTTTCGTGAGGTTCGACTCGGAAGCGTTCGGCTGTCCTACGCAAACGCCCGAGTGTTGACGAGCCGATTTGTACCAGACGACAATTTTGATACGGTGCTGCGTCCTGTGATTGTAAGTTATATTTTCAATAAATTTTCTAAAAGAAACAAAAAAAAAAAAACAAGCAAAACATAGCGAAGTTACTGTTATCAAATAAATATTTATTTTTTTAAATTTTGATACGTTGTTGCGTCCTATAATTTTTAGTTATAGTTGCAAGAAATTTTTTAAACAATAAAACAAGCAAAACAGAGCACAATTACTGTTATTAAATAAATATTTTTAACCCTAACCCTAAACCCTAACCCTAACCCTAAACCCTAACCCTAACCCTAACAAAAACAACAACAAAACAAGCAAAACATTATAATCATAGGACGCAGCACCGTATAAAAATTGTCGTCTGGTACAAATCTGCTCGTCAGCTCTCGGGCGTTTGAGCAGGACAGCCGAACGCTTCCGAGTCGAACCTCACAAAAACTAGGTCAGGATCGATATCAGTACCAAACGTCTAATTCTGTTACTTCCGGTTGGTTGTCTGCCCCTGCCTTCAAAAAAGGAAATGAAATAAAGTGTGAGTGACAACTAAACTGCAGAAGTGCCGTTTTTATTTTATTTCCAAAGCAAAATAAAAATGTGATTATTTTCCCTCCAAAAACCAAACAACAAAAACATTACATTATATTTTCCGAAAAAAAAAATTAAGCTACCCATGTGAATACTTATTTTTTGTAAAAGAAATGATTTAAAATAGAATTTACTACAAAACTTTTCATGATTTTCTTAAACACCAATTTGATAACTTCTTTTGGTGCTTCTGCTGGTTCACCATGAGATGTATATTTTTTTTTAAATAGCTAAATAAATGTATACACTTATATACTTGCGTGGTAGCTTAATAGAAAATAGTGTGCTTGTACAGAGAAGGGTACATATGAAACACGCTGAAAATCGCAGTTCCAATTCAATTAACCGGAAAACTCTTTGAAATACTTATGTATCAAGCAAAAATAGGTTGGTACACCAAAAATTAGCAAAAACTATCGAGTAGAATTGTAATTAAAAATAAAAATTCATTATATCGTTTAATCGGGTTCGGCCATTTATTCGAGCGAAAATAACGAAATTCAGGGGGGGGGGATAACTCAGTCTGTCATATTAACAAGTAATAAATCAATGGCATTCACCAAAATACGATGAAACTGATTTTTATTTTTTAATTAAAATTCTACCAGATCATTTTTCCTATTTTATGGTGACGATACTTATTTAAATCTGCTGCGTAAGTATATAATACTGTTTTTTTTTTTTTTGTGGTATTGATAATTTACAAGCACCGAAAACTATACATGAAAAAATGACGCAAATTAATCCAGTATTTATTAAAAATTAAAAACAAACTATTTTTTATCTGTAGTCGCCATCTTGTATCTTTCAATCGACCGATTTTATCTTAGTGGCCAATTGATAAGGGAGATAACTCATATTTTTTGGTTTTCATCTAAATTGGTAAACTTTTTTTCTCCCTTGTCACAAAATGTCTAACAATACGTAAAATCGTTTTCTTTTTCTAATAAATACTGGATGAATTTGCGTAATTTTTTCTGTACAATGTTATTTTCAGCTACCACGTAAGTACATAACAAAGTTCATACATTTAAAAAAAATATTTTAATGTCATTGTTAAACAGCACAAGCACCCTTATTTTACATCAAAATCGGACGTCTTTAATACAAGGAACGAATTTAGACAGAACACCGGTTGCTGATGGTTTTCAGTCTGATGTCTTTCTTGTTTTTATATTTAAAAGTCCGGTGATTCGTGAGATTCGTATGTTCTCCCAACTTCTGGTTCCACTCAGCAGAAAATGACGCCTCATATCATATACGGATGACCAGAAATTATTTTTAAAAAAAAACTTTCTCCATGATTTCACAAAGAATATATAAAAATGAAGAAATACTGGTATCATGGATGTGACCGTGACAGAACAAAGACACCGTACACCAAAAATTACGTAAATTGATCAAGTAGTTTTTTTTTTATCACAGATAATCAAAGTTTGTCATTGTTTTCAATGTTCGCTGTTTAGTTAGCCATCTTGAAAAACAAGGGACACTACTCAGCCAGCGTTATAAAAAAAGGCCAAATCGCTACCAGAAAATGGCCAAATTTGGTGGATTTGGCCTTTTTTGAAGCAGTTTGGCCTTAATGACAACGATAAAAGCAAATAAATAAAATATTTTATTAAAATAACGTGAAAACTTTCAAAGGAAAAAGTTGAGAAATAAAAAGTCATGGCTTGAAGATTGTGATTTAAGAGTAGAGTCGAGTAGTGTCTTCAGTCAGGTAGGATGCTTTAGATGCAGTTTAGACCGCTCCTTTGTACCTCTTCTTTAGCCGACTGACACTGTGGGTTTCTGTCGGTTGTCCAGGGCTCTGAAGTTGTATTTTACAAGATGGCTTTCCATAAGGCGGTCAAACCTGGCTGTAAAAGCATTCACCGAAGGGGCTTTGACAACCTCTTCTGGCAATCCGTTCCACCAGGGAATCACTCTGTTACTATCGAATAACAGTCTTTTGCTTGTCTTCATAGCATTTCTTGCCAGTCGTAGATTATGTCCTCTTGTTATAGAATCCCCCTGAATTTCTGATATGCATGTCGTAGTGTCATACAGGCCATGGACATATTTATACGTGTTGATGAGATCTCCCCTCAGTCTTCTGTACAACAGCGATGGAAGCTTCAGGGCTTTGAGCCTTTCCTCATATGAGAGGTCACGTAGACCGGCCACTCTTTTGGTTGCTCTTCTTTGCACATTTTCGATATGTTCAGCGTGTCTCCAGGTGCATGGTGACCATATAGGAGCACCATATTCGAGGAGTTGTCTAACCAGTGATTTAAACAATAAGGTAAAGACCTCACTGTCAATGTATTCAAAAGCCCGGCCATTTAGTTTGCCTTGGATACTGATGTAGAAATGTGTTTATCAAATGTCAAACTATTGTCCACGATTATTACTAGGTCCTTTTCCTGTGTTGTGAATTCCAACTGGACTCTCTTTGCACAGTGGTCTGTCATATGGTATATGAACTCTGGATGACTATTACTAAACCTTATGGTGGTGCATTTGCTTGGGTGAAATTTTAATTGCCAGATGTTGGCCCAGTCTTGTAAGTTGTCGAGGTTGTACTGTAGTGCCTGGCAGTCGCTGACCTCATCCGATACTGTGCGATACATGTTTTGTATCAGCAGCGAAGAGTTTCAAGTTACTACTCACTGCCTCGGGCATATCGTTGACAAATAACATAAATAAGACCGGCCCTAGTACACTCCCCTGCGGTACTCCCGTAAGAACAAACAACACATGCAACATGGTCAAAACTGATCCCCCGTCTTGAAATCTCAAATATTTGAAAAATATTCACCAAAACCCAGAATTCTCTCGCAACATGTTAGGTAAACAGAAAAATTTTTTTAATTAGAAAGGTCAAAAAGAGGGGGATCAATCTACAGTGAATTTACATTGGAAACTGATTCTCCTCCTCAAGTGTAAAATATTTGAAAAAACTTTTAAAAAAAACAGAATTCTCTAGCAACCTGATAGGTAAGTGTACACCGAAAAAAGACAAAAAAATGGTCAGTAAAAAATTGTGAAAAACGGACTGTGGTTAAAGACGAACCAGTACCAAATTTAAAAAAAATAAAGGTTAAGAAGCTTTTTCGTAATGTTCCACCACCCGTTTTTCTTAACTTTTTTACTGACCAATTTTTTTATTTTTTCGGAGTACAATTTAAAATTTTATGAGGGGAATTTCTATATAAATTCAACGTAAACTGATCACCCACTTTTAAACCATCAACATTTTTTAAAATTCGTTTTTCTTTGTACCATTATTTATCACCTCGTGTTTTTTGGAATTTTTTTTCAAAATCAAGGTTTTTATGAGGGTAATAGGTTTTCTACATGAATTGGACATAAACTGGTCCCCACTTTTTGACCATCACAAATTTTTAAAATTCCTTTTTTTTCTGTGTACAATTACCTATCATGTTGCTTGAGAATTTTGTTTTTTGGGGAAATTTGTCTGAAATTTGAGATTTTATGAGGGGAATTTGTATCTACATTTAATGTAAACTCATCACACCCTTTTTGACCATCAGAATTTTTTTCAAGTCCTTTTTTCTGTGTACAATTACCTATCATGTTGCTTGAGAATTCTGTGTTTTGGGGAAATTTCTTCCACATTTGAGATTTTATAAATGGAGATTTCTATATAAATTGAATGTAAACTGATCCCCCACTTTTTGACACTCACAATTTTTTAAAATTCATTGTTTCTGTGTACAATTACGTAAAATGTCATTTGAGAATTCTGTGTTTTTTAGAAATTTGTTTCAAATTTAAGATTTTATGAGGTGAATTTCTATACAAATTGAACATAAACTGATCCCCAACTTTTTGACCCTTACAAATTTTTTAAATTCCATTTTTTTGTGTACAATTACATATCATATCGCTTTAGAATTTTGTGTTTTTGACAAAATTTGTTTTAAATTTAAGATTTTATGAGGGGAATTTCTATATAAATTGAACATAAACTGATCCCCCTACTTTTTGACCATCACAACTTTTTAAAATTCCTTTTTTCTATGTACAATTAATTATCAT
>OY744549.1:44778315-44783315 GCA_963556195.1 Sepiola atlantica
TTCTAGGGTTTGTTTAGAGTTTGGTACCGTTTCTTTTTGGGGGAGGTTAGGGTTAGGTACTGTTTCTTTTAGGGTTAAGTTGTTGTATTGTTCTATTTCGTTTTAGGGTTAGGTATTGTTTCTGTTAGGGTTCGGTACTGTTACTTTTAGGGTTAGGTTAGTGTTTAGTACTCTTTCTTCTATGGTTTGTTTAGAGTTTGGTACCGTTTCTTTTTGGGGGAGGTTAGGGTTAGGTACTGTTTCTTTTAGGGTTAAGTTGTTGTATTGTTCTATTTCGTTTTAGGGTTAGGTATTGTTTCTGTTAGGGTTCGGTACTGTTACTTTTAGGGTTAGGTTAGTGTTTAGTACTCTTTCTTCTATGGTTTGTTTAGAGTTTGGTACCGTTTCTTTTTGGGGGAGGTAAGGGTTAGGTACTGTTTCTTTTAGGGTTAAGTTGGGATATTGTTCTATTTCGTTTTAGGGTTAGGTATTGTTTCTGTTAGGGTTCGGTACTGTTACTTTTAGGGTTAGGTTAGTGTTTAGTACTCTTTCTTCTAGGGGTTGTTTAGAGTTTGGTACCGTTTCTTTTTGGGGGAGGTTAGGGTTAGGTACTGTTTCTTTTAGGGTTAAGTTGGGGTATTGTTCTATTTCGTTTTAGGGTTAGGTATTGTTTCTGTTAGGGTTCGGTACTGTTACTTTTAGGGTTAGGTTAGTGTTTAGTACTCTTTCTTCTAGGGGTTGTTTAGAGTTTGGTACCGTTTCTTTTTGGGGGAGGTTAGGGTTAGGTACTGTTTCTTTTAGGGTTAAGTTGGGGTATTGTTCTATTTCGTTTTAGGGTTAGGTATGGTTTTTGTTAGGGTTCGGTACTGTTTCTTTTAGGGTTAGGTTAGTGTTTAGTACTCTTTCTTCTATGGTTTGTTTAGAGTTTGGTACCGTTTCTTTTTGGGGGAGGTTAGGGTTAGGTACTGTTTTTTTTAGGGTTAAGTTGTTGTATTGTTCTATTTCGTTTTAGGGTTAGGTATTGTTTCTGTTAGGGTTCGGTACTGTTACTTTTAGGGTTAAGTTGGGGTATTGTTCTATTTCGTTTTAGGGTTAGGTATTGTTTCTGTTAGGGTTCGGTACTGTTTCTTTTAGGGTTAGGTTAGGGTAAGGTACTGTTATATTGGGGTAAAGTTAGTGTTTCGTACTTTTTTAGGGTGAGGTTAGTGTATAGTGGTGTTTCTTTTAGGGTAAGATAAGGGTTCGGTAATTTTTACTTTTAGGGTTAAGTTTGGGTAAGGTGGTATTTGGTTTTAGGGTTAGGTACTGTTTCTGTTTAGGGTTCAGTTTTTTACTGTTTCTTTTAGGGTTAGGTACTGTTTTTTTAGCACATTTCCTCTAGACTTAAGCACAGACGACGGAAAAATAAAAGAAGAAGGGTTTGAGGATGTGTAATGAAGTAGCTCAACATATGGAGAGAAAGGGATTTTTTTCTGAAGTTTTATGTCTCTACAAAAATTCATGCAGGTAGCTGTCGGTTAGATCTCTGCAATATTTTCATCACGTTTTTCAATTGTCGGCTATTGCGAATTTCGTCGGCTAAGCATTTCGGCACTTTCCGGCGGTTTACGTAACCTGCCGAAATACGCCGATGAAAACGCGGTTCGTAAACTGCACGAGTACCACTTTTTCAAACACGTGCACTGGAATTGAAGTATCTCGTCGTTTGTGACTTTTTTTACTCTCGACTTCTAGAGAAGAGATTATGAAAGAAAAAGGAAGACCAGACTGTGACGGTGATGGTCTGACGATTAAGAGATACCATTCCAAAACATCCTAAAAGATTCTGAGAGATTCCAGAAGGTCCCAAAAAGATTCCGAATGAATCCAGAACATTCTTAGTCATTCAGAATGATTCCAGAAGATTCCAAAAGATTCTGAGAGATTCCTAGAGATTCCAAAAGATTCCTAGAGATTCCAGGCAAAGTCACACGAGACTCCACAAGTTATTTACTCCTCGACATAAGTTTGATTACTTATGCGGAGAGTTTACGACAAGCATTTGTAGACATTTGAGGTGAAGATGACCATGACGTAGTCTGCAGGGAAGCCATTGCAAAAAAAGCTCAGTTCATGGACATATGGATGAAGAAAGGAAGCTTTCTTTGCCGTTGTGGTTGAAGACGAGTTCTTGCTGTGAATGTCTTAGAAGAGGGAACCAGTCGGGCACCTTCCATGGAAATAACGATAGAGTAGAGAGAGACTAGCAAAGTATCTTCTGCGATAAAGGATTTGTAGAAAACAAAAGAGATCACCCACCGCTAGATTTGAAAATTCTGTTATTCAATAAGCAAGCGAAATCAAATATCGATTTGTCGGCTTAAATGCTATTTAGGTCGGACTTTTGAAATTCGACCAGATAACTTTATATGTTTGATTTGTGTGTAAAAAAATATTTTAGAAAGAAAATATGATTTTCAAAAATTCCGTATTTCACTTGCTAAGCAGAATCAAATATCGATTTGTCAAATTAAATGCTATTTATGTCTGACTTTTTAAATTCGACCAGATAACTTTATATGTTAGATTTGTGTGTAAAGAAAATATTTTAGAAAGAAAATATGATTTTCAAAAATTCTGTACTTCACTTGCTAACCAGAATCAAATATCGATTTGTGGGCTTAAATGCTATTTGGGTCGGACTTTTGAAATTCGACAAGATAACTTTATATGTTTGATTTGTGTGTAAGGAAAATATTTTAGAAAGAAGATATAATTTAAAAAAATTCCGTACTGTACTTTCTAGGCAGAATCAAATATCGATTTGTCGGCTTAAATGCTATTTAGGTCTGATATTAAAAATTCGACAAGATAACTTTATGTTAGATTTGTGTGTAAGGAAAATATTTTAGAAAGAAAATATGATTTTCCTAAATTCTGTACTTCACTTGCTAAGCAGAATCAAATATCGATTTGTGGGCTTAAATGCTATTTAGGTCTGATATTAAAAATTCGACAAGATAACTTTATATGTTTGATTTGTGTGTAAGGAAAATATTTTAGAAAGAATTAAATATCGATTTGTCAGCTTAAATGCTATTTAAGTCTGACTTTTGAAATTCTACAAGATAAATTTGTTTGATTTGTTTGTAAGGAAAATATTTTAGAAAGAAAATATAATTATCAAAAATTCCGTACTTCACTTGCTAGGCAGAATCAAATATCGATTTCTCAGATGAAATGATATCTAGGTCTGACAGCGATAATTCCACTTTAAACGTTAGAATAAGATATACCTGTTTTAATATTCTATATTCTACGTTTATATAGTCTCTCCCCTTAAGGCAGGGTAAAAAAAAGAGCTTTTATTCAAATAGGTCTCACACTGTCTACCAATCCTCAGTCCTTGTCTCATCGCCGCAATGTTGCATCCCTGTGCTTGTTTTACACGTACTTAAATGTAATGTGCCCCGACAAATTTGCTGCACTTGTGTCTCCTCGATGCTGGTCGGACTGGGGTATTCACACCAACCCGACAATAAGAAAAATCCCACTTCTTCACTGTAGAGGTCCCCCAGATGCCAGACAATTTTCTACTCTGATGGCTTCTGTCCTGGAACTGCTTGCCTTTGAAATCCCCTTTCTGCTCCCTGTTTTCTAGAATGTACCAACATGCAGAAATGTAAATGTAATATGAACAACCATCTTGTTGCCCAACTTTTCACTTACGATGCCTCTATAAATATGGCCTCTGATTTAATATTATTAGACTGGGATATTTTTAGGGAGAGATGCAGAATACCTGTCACTAAAAAAATCTTAATTTTATGAATGAATGTTTATGGTGGTTATTAGACTGGTCTTGTGTTCAGGAGTGATGGACACCAATTACAAGTTAGAAGTCTGGTTTTCAAGAACACAGGCTTATGGTGTAACCTGTAGAAAATAGCGGTTAGGTAAGAAGCTATTGGAAAACCAGTAGGGTGTTCCGTCTCGCCCAGATCAAAACGTAATGAAATGGGGATGGAGATTGCGTCAGCATCAAGGTTAACGGAAGCGTCCTCCCACATCGTCACGCCCCTTCCCAAGTACCTAACGAGGCCGTATTGTTTGACCGGTCGCGAAATTCAAATCAGAATGCCCTAAGCAGTGCGTTGCTTCTCCGAGATTTGATTAGTACAGTCGGCCACAGTGAAAAAAAGGCGTTGTATTCGCGTCTTCTCTCTCTCTCCCAGTTTCACACACATTAATATATATATATATATATATATATATATAAATATATATATGAGAGAGAGAGAGAGAGAGAGAGAGAGAGAGAGTGATAAATATGCGACGATTGTCCAAATTTATTTCAAATTTCAATTGTTCAATGCAAGGTGTATTCAGTAATAAACTAGTGTTTATTATTTTTTCCTTAAGCCAAGGCTTTTCAAAGATCGAGATCTTATCAGAGGAGAAATACAGATAGATAAGTTGGCTTTCGAAAAAAAAAAAACAAAGTTCAAATATTTGAAAAATATATGAAAAATATTATTTAAAAAATGCAATGAAAGAGAAGTTCCGTAAAAAAGATATGTGGTTTGTCCGGGTTGTAAATTTCCGTCTCGATCTTTGAAAAGCCTTGGCTTAAGGAAAGAATAATAAACACTAGTTTATTACAAGGTGTCTTGCATTGAACAATTGAAATTTAAAATAAATTTGGACAATCGTCGCATATTTATCACTCTTTTTTCTTCTATCTCTACAATTGCTCTATCTCGTATATTGAGCTACACCTCTTCACTATAGGTTCCATCTACTAAAAGTTTTACTTTTGGTTTATATTTGATCCTACTATATATATATATATATATATATGAGGAATAAACGAAACCATGTTTCAGACAAAATGTAAAAATAAAAATGGAATAAAGGATAAGCAAATCAAAAACTAGCAAAAATAAACTCAAAAACACATTTTTTCCCAAGTTGCGTTTTTTGTATAAATTTGAAAACTTGTGTTTTTAATTAAAGTTCTGCTACCAATTGATGATGATTGT
>OY744549.1:44785815-44803315 GCA_963556195.1 Sepiola atlantica
GGAAAAATAATAACAAATTTACTAAAACACGCTCGAGTGAATAAGTGTTATGTAATGGTGAGTTTAGTAACCTGTGATGCATGTGGTTATTTTCCTATACTCCTAGAAGGTACAGGGGAAAAATCGTCTTTACTTTATATATTAGAGATAAAACATGACCGTTAGAATTTAAAATACGTAATATGTTTATGAAATAAAAAGGGTGTTTTTATTTATTTATTTAAAAACATTTTTATTTATAACATTATTTGGCTACACATGTGCAAACATATTACAGTCAAAGCTATAAATTAGGCAGACCTCGTCGGCTGTGGAAAATAAAATGAATAATTTCTCAGGGGCAGAATCCGTTTTAAAATTTCCGAAGCAGTTACATGGTAAACAGCTGACGATCCCCTTTTCTATTTCACGTTTTAGGGTTAAGTTTACAGCTGATATAGATGGACCCCTTTTGGTATTTTGTGAAGTTTTAAGCAGTGAAATCCGTTAATATAATTTACAAGCAGCAAAATCACACCCCTTCACTGTAGAGATCACCAGATGCCGGCAGGATTTAAATGTAATGTAAACAAGCATCTCCCCACTTTTGAAACATATTTTGAGCATATCAATATCAAGATTAATGCCTCGTTCAATTATTTACGTCATTCGGCTCTGGTGACGTCATCCAGTGTGTGCGGTGACAACCAAACAAAAATAAAATAAGCAAAACTTATAGCAGCTTTTAAAGGGGGGTCAAATAAATTTTGTCATGAATTGTAACAGAATCGGTACCCGAAAAGAATAGGCACCCAGAGGATTTTAGTTTTTATTGATTCCGTTCCGAGTATTGACGGAGAATCTCGAATGAGTCCCGTAAATGAACGTAACAGGGTAAAAGCTACCTGTTCGGGACATAAAAGATCTTAAATATAGTTGGGAAAGTTGGGAGAGTGCGATTTAGGAATGGGGTTTGATAATACATTTAAGGCAAATAATCATATTTTGACCATTGTATCGAGGGCAAATAGAATGATCGGGTGGATGGTTAGGAATATTGTTTCGAGGGAGACAAACGTTGTGTTAAGGATATATAAAGCTCTAATAAGACCTCATATAGAATACTGCACCTAGGTCTAAACATGGAAATCGGAATGTAATATTGAAACTGGAAGGCGTACAAAGAAGAGTGACAAAACCAATAAGTAAAGTAAAGGAGTATAATTACAGGGAGAGATTGGACAAATTGGGATTGACTACTTTGCTGGAGAGAAGAATGAGAGGTGATATGATTGAGACTTTCAAGATAATAAATGTCATTTCTAACTATGGTGGGCATTTTTTAGTATTTCTCCTAGATCTGGAAGGTTTTTGTCAAGGCAGTTTTCAAAAACTAGATCTGTTAACCAAGTTAAGTGTTTCTGCTCACAAAGTAATATGTTTTTGGAATAAGTTGCCAGATCGGATTAAGAACAGCAATGGCGTGGATCAGTTTAAGATGAGGTTGGATTAATTCAGAGAACGTGGTAGGAGGGAGTAAAGAGAGGGGGCACTTTTGGGAGTTTACAAATGAAATATTTAACAGAATTTGATCTGGATATCGATACTGTACTAAAAGTTTAATTTTTTTAAACAGTTGAATTGAGAAGATAGTTAAAGGGGAAATGCTCAAGGAGGCATAACAAACATAATAATAATAATAATGATGATAAACAATTTATTTATGTTTCCCTACCTATGTGTGACCTATTAATTACGTTATAGGAATGCAAGTCTAGGTAGGGAATGTTGCATTACGCGTTCTCTCAGGGTACCCGTTAAGATCCAACAAGAATGACATGGACAAATTTTGGTTTTCTTTATTTCCCATCACCGCATGGTTTACGCCGGCTACGCACACATATTAAAAAACCTTTTGACATACTTTTGTCTCATGAAAGTCTTTTTCTTGCTGAGGTCACAGACTTGGTTTCCGTTAGAAACTCGTTCATATATACATCCGATTGGAAAGCAATTTGCTCTGCATTGTCTATCCAAGCGTGAACTGAAGCAATTGTTCTACAAGCACTTTGGTGAAGTACAAGTCAGGGGATTCCTTCTTAGTAGCAACTTGCTGATCAGCCGTATTTTTAATCAGCGGACACAAAAGTCTAACAGCAAGACGGGCTTGGGTACCATAGCCAATAAAGCTTCATCGGTGCCATAAATATAGGTAAACTCGCATTCTTCCGTACATCGATACTCCGATCACCAAGCATATCGGTTCTTCGCGTTTTAAATAACCGCCGTTTTTCAAGTCAATGATATTTTAAAATTATGACTTTTGGTAATTTCCCTTTACCAACTTATCTGTTTGCATTCCTCTGACGATAAGATTGCATTCTTTGAAAAGCCATGGCTTAAAGAAGGAAAAATAAAACCCCTTGTTTTTAACAACCGATAACTTAATTGATATTGTATTTTATTCTCATCTTTTACTTGTTTATATATATATATATATATATAAACGAAGAATTCGACAAACAAAAATTTGGACTCCCCATGGGCAACCCCCTAAGTGGTGTATTAGCCTGCCTCTTTTTAGAATTCTTAGAATCCGGCCCTTTCAAATACAGACTACCCCCTAACATCGAATACTTTAGATACATTGATGATATTCTTATTTTCCTCCCCGTAGATATACAAATCAATAACCTCGAAGACAAACTCAACACAGTAGAACCCTCCATAACATTCACTCATGAGACTGAAATAGACAGCTCGATACCTTTCCTAGATCCTCTTATAATTAAGTCCAACAACAAACTAGAATTTAAGGTACACTGCAAAAAACACTCCCCAAAAATGACTACATACACTTCTACTCCAACCACCATAGCAAGATCAAAACAGGTATAATTATAGGCTTCTTCCTATGCGCCCTTAGAATCTGTAACCCCCAATACATAGATGAAGAAATAAAGTACATTTTTAATTCCCTAAAACACTGCACTACCCCACACATTTTATATTAAATGCCAAGAAGAAAGTCTTTCAAATATTCTCCAGAAACAACACACAAAAAAAAATCAAACTTCAAACACCTCTCTCATAGACAGACCCCTTCTCTTACCCACGCATTCCAATAACACATCCATATGCAACATGCTTAACAAACTAAGCATTCAAAACAGTACAAACCACATCACAATCCATAAAACAAACATTAAACACATCAAGACATTTCCAAAAAAAACCCACATCCCATGCCGGCTTATACACTGTCCCATGAAATGACTGCCATCAAATTTATATGGGAGAAACACAACGTGATTTGAAAAAAAGATTGAGTGAACACAAAAGGGACATAAAAAACAATAACTCTCTCAGCGCACTTTTCTCCCATGCACTAGAGCACGGTCATGCCTTCAAATTTAAAAAAGCCGAAATAACCAAATACATCCACAACAAAGCTCGGCGAAGACTGCTGGAAACTGCACTCATCACTGACTCCAACACCATCAAGCAACGAAATGCCTTCTATCACCTATCTCCTTTAATCAGCAAAATCATCCTTACTGAACAAAGACTCATCCCAATTCATGGCCGGTGTAACAATAGATGACATCCATTTTTTTTCTTTCAGATCTCAATGACAATCACCCATCTCCACATATACGCCCCACACAGACATCTTCGTTCTCCACTAATTTTTCTAACTTACTCTTTCCCACTCTTAAATCTCCTCATTTTTTCAAATCCTCTCTAAAACCGTGACGCTTACCGATCCACCAAAATCACAGAGCCTCTCCCTCCTTTTCTACCCATCTTCCATTGCTCTGCATACACCCCCTCACGCACATCTTTATTCACCATGACCCCTAACCTTCCTGGTCAAACATTCCATCTTCCTCTTTCCCCACCCCTCCATTCACTGCCATCCACATTACTCCCGCTAACCCCAACCCTCCACTTTTTCACTTACAACCATCCACAGTATCCCTGTTCACCCCCACCCTTCCACTCAGTTTCTTCAACATTTATTTTCTTTCCTCGCAACTGGTCCGGACGTCGGGCCCTACTGTTTTCCAGTAGTCGCTACTATTTCATCCCTTCAACCCACCATGTCAACCCTATATGTCCACGTACTTGCATGACATTTTTCTTTATATTATCATCCTGAAAACGTTTTACAAATAAAGATGAAACGTTGATGAACACAAAAACTCCCTTTTTGGTTTTTCCTTTCCCATATATAATATATATATATATATATATTTATTAATAAAACAGGTGGAAACTGCATAACTCATTCCACCTTTATATGTTTCAATTTGCTTAAGTTCGTGTTTATCCGTTACACCTCCGCATTGTATTACCTTCTATACATTACTTTTATATATATCATATATTTATATATGCGCATGTTTATACTCATGTATGTATGTTGACATTGTGAAAAGAAGTGATCTTCGACAATCATTAACATCGACGTAACCAAACATTAAGAAACTCGCTAAGCAGCATCAACCACATTAAATAACCCGAAAAGGGTCGATATGTCGTAAAACAAAAACAACCAAACCAAAAACCATGATTAAACATTTGAAGATATAAAGAACTTGAAGCATAAAAACCTTCACCAAAACGATCGGATTCGGCATTACATAACCCGAAAATAGTTGATATGCCGTAAAACAACCAAACCCAAAGCCAAGATTAAACATTTAAAGATATAAAGAACTTGAAGCATAAAAACCTTCCCCAAAATGTGCCGATTCGGCATTAAATAGCCCGAAAAGGCAACCCTTTTATGTCGTAAAACAAAACAACCAAACCAATAATTAAACATTTAAAGATATAAAGAACTTGAAGCATAAAAACCTTCCCCAAAATGTGCGGATTCGGCATTAAATAACCCGAAAAGGCAACCCTTTTATGTCGTAAAACAAAAACAACCAAACCAAAAACCATGATTAAACATTTGAAGATATAAAGAACTTGAAGCATAAAAACCTTCACTAAAATGACAACAATTCAAAATACCAAAGCTCTTAACTAATGACTATAAATGACCCACTGACTTAAGACTCAAATGAAGGATATTTCCTTCTACATTCATGGCATGAAATGACCCAAAAAGGGTTGATGTGCCAATAACCAATATCTTACCTTACCTTTATGAATAAAAACAAATTGTAGATGATTTTGAGGAATTAATATTGAATAAATATACTTATCTCATATTTTCAGCAGCACACACTAACTTTGACTGGCGTATCAAAAAAATTAACCAGTGTATATCAATAAATGCTGCAGTTAATTCAATTGCCTGAAGTGAACTCCATGGGCTTGACCAGGGGGAAAAAACATAATATTGTAATACAGAATATTGGTAAAGAATTATTATCACGGTAATTTTCATCATCATCATCATCATTATTATCATTTGTACATTCTAGGAGTTCTCAAACAGGTCATCATCAGTGATTGTTCACTGATAATAACTGGTGGTGTTCCTTGGAGTCTGAGTGACAAGGAATCTCCTCTATATTTCCAGTACTCTCCACCTCTTTCAATAACTATATTTATTTTATTATTATTATTTTTATTTTATTATTTTTATTTAAAAACTATTTTTTTATTATTATTTTAATTTTATTTTTTATTGTTATTTTATTTATTTTTTATTATTATTTTATTATTATTATTATTTTTATTTTATTTGTTTTTTATTATTATTATTATTATTATTTTTTTTATTTATTATTATTATTATTATTATTATTATTATTTTTATTTTATTTATTTATTTTTTATTATTATTATTATTTTTATTTTATTTATTTATTTTTTATTATTATTATTATTTTATTTATTTATTTTTTATTATTATTATTCTATTTATTTATTTTGTATTATTATTTTATTTATTATTATTATTATTATTATTTTTATTTTATTTGTTTTTTATTATTATTATTATTATTATTTTTTTTATTTATTATTATTATTATTATTATTATTATTTTTATTTTATTTATTTATTTTTTATTATTATTATTATTTTTATTTTATTTATTTATTTTTTATTATTATTATTATTATTATTATTTTATTTATTTATTTTTTATTATTATTATTCTATTTATTTATTTTGTATTATTATTTTATTTATTATTATTATTATTATTTTATTTATTTATTTTTTATTATTATTATTATTATTATTTTATTTATTTATTTTTTATTATTATTATTCTATTTATTTATTTTGTATTATTATTTTGTATTATTATTATTATTATTATTATTATTATTTTATTTATTTATTTTTTCTTTCATAGTAGTCTCAACTTTTGGATGTTTTAGTTGAAGTTTTCTTTTTTGAACATCAAGTCAATTCCCTTGACTTTAGACATTCAAGCTTTACCTTAATACTTTCGCCGTTCCTAACAGGCAAGCCTTTTGCAGAATTGGAAAATAGATTGTCTCGTCAATATGTTCAGACCATTTATGGTGGCTTTTCGTTATGGTTCCAAGCGTTCCAATTACAACGGAAATCACCTTGACTTACATTTCCATAGTCTAACTAATTCCCATTTTTGATCTTGATATTTATTTATTCGTGTTCTTCCTCCTGCACTCTGGTATCGAAGGGGTAGGCTATATCAATGATTAAGCAAGTTCTCTTGTTTTTGTTTAGAAAGATTAAGTCGGGTTTTGAATGTTCAAAAACCTTATCAGTCTGTATGCGCATGTCCCAAAGAATGTTGACATTGTCGTTCTCCTGTACCACTTCCGGCTTATGCTCATACCACTTCTCAATCCTGTGAATCTTACTGTATTTATACAATATGCAAACTTTATGAATTAGTTCAATTAATGAAGTTTGCATATATTAATTAATTATTAATTATTATTATTATAATTAATTATTATTATAATTGTTGTAGAATAATTAATTTGCATTAAATCAATGTTCATTTAAAAATAAAGCTTAATTATATACTATTTCTCTGATTATTAACACCTCAAGATTTATATTAGTGAAAAATAGAATACTGTCTATTTATGAGTTCCCACAAAGAAAAAAGAAAGAATGGAAAGGGGGTCCGTGGGTAAAAGGTTGAGAATCACTGATTTAGGGGGTGCCACCGAAACTGTAACATACCCCCCAAAGAAAGAAAAAAATAACATTAAAATTTAAAACTAATGCTACATTTATTGTTTATACCCGCCGTGGGACGGGTATTCTACTAATATATAAATTTACAGTATATATATATATAGTAAGCAATGAAAATATATATGGCAATCAAGCTACACAGAGGCTCCCGTGTTTCAGCCCCGGGGGGAATCGTCAAGCTAAATGCATTTAGCCTGACGATTCCCCCCGGGGATGAAACACGGGAGCCTCTGTATAGCTTGATTGCCATATATATTTTCATTGCTTACTACCTAGCTCTACTTACATATCGAGCACTGTTGAAGTAAATACTGTAAACTGACACATAAAAAATTATATCTCCTTATAATATTTTATGTGGATACATGAAGTACTAGTATATATATATATATATATATATATATATAGACTGTAAATATTTTTAAGTATTAAAGCATATTTGAACCTACAGACGATATTGTTTCGGGTTTTTTACCATCATCAGTGAAGGAGTGGTGGTTGCAAACGGTCACATGGAATCAGTTTGTATATTCAGTCTAGAATCACGATCCTTACGTTTATGCCCACGCGGCTGCGAGAAATATATATATATATATATATATATATATATATATATATATAGCCTGAGGATTCCCTGCGGGGATGAAACATGGACGCCTTAATGTAGCTTAATTGCCATGAATATATTTTTATACTAATATATATATATATATATATATATATCTAAAGTAGTAACGTTTAGTTTGTTTCATTAGGTTTGGATAAATAATCCTGTGAATCTTACTGTATTTATATAACAGTGCTCAATAACCGGAAAAGCGATATATTTATCTCATGCTTTACTGCTTCCAGTAAGAGTGGAGGTAGATTTAGATCTCGTAGCATTGTGGCCAAAGACAGCTCTTCACTCAATCAAACTAACAGCGAGCCAACTCTCTCACTGCCCTGTTTGGTATTACGCTGAGAGTATCTTTCCGACCCAACTGACAGCAAAGATCACGGAATGATAAAGAACTATATTTCGGGACTTGTTTGACAACGGATCCATCCTACTCTACGGATCAGACTCTTGGACACTAAATGTTGCTTGATCAAAGAAACGTGACAGATCATACGCCGAGATGCTACGTGTCATCTACAACATATCGTGGGAGACTATGAAACCAACGAAATTCTGTATGGTTGCCTTCCATGCATATCTGCAATTGTTAAACTCCGACTTTTGTCGCTGGCTAGACATGTATCCAGACACGATAAACCTGCTGGAAAAAAAGCGCTTCTGTGGTGCCCAGAGATCAAGCGATACATTAGGACAGGGGCGGGCAACCTCCGGCCCGCGAAGGCTTAGCGTCCGGCCCGCCACCCTGCTATGCTTTATTATTGCAATCCGGCCCGCAGACCTCCCAGTAAAACTCATATCATTTTGTGACATAGACGTAAAAGTAGGTTTCAATTAAGATTTACAGTGGGATAAAAATGTATAAATGTCAGCAAGCGATGATGCATGTATATTTCATTTTTCTTTAACTATTAATTTCAAATCCTTGGCCTGAGATAAAAATAGAGAAAGAGAAAGAGAAAGGCAAAGAGGAAACGAGAGACGAGGAAAGGGCATGAAACGTAGAACTTATGTGAGGTGTGTCAAAACGAATGCTGGATCAACTTGCTACTTCCCGTCATTATTTTTTATGGTTCCAAAATGGCTCTTCGTCGACGCCTTTTATAACATCACATACAGAAGTCTCTTGAGAAAAAATATCAGATTTGTAGTGTCCAATGCAATTTTTGTACAATTTATTCATGTAAACAAAATATAGTAATTCTGAGATTTCGTTTTTCACTCCGGCCCTCGATCTCCTTCCAAAAGTCTCATCTAGCCCTCACTCTGAAAAAGGTTGCCCGCCCCGGGAGGAGGTTTTATATTACAAACAACATTTTTCTGGAGAAGTATACTGGCCTCGAGGTTGGAGCTTCTGGCCGCAATGAGTGAGTGAGCATCATGGCGCACAGAATTCGTGAATGTTTCACCATCAAGAAAAAAAGCCGCGTTTAATGTGTTCTTTATTGCCGACATCATTTCCATTCTTTCTTCGTGTGGAGTCTTCTTCAACTTTCGACTCTTCACGGTGTTGGCTACGTTGGAAAAGGCCAATTCACCGTTTGATTTCACGCATGATATCAGCGTCACTTGTCACCATCTTTCCGAGGTAGATGTAGCTCTCAACCGCCTCGACTTTTTAACTTTTAACTATGACTGGGGGCGAGAGGGAGCGACACCAACTACTACAATAGCAATTATTATTATTACTATACTTCTATTATTATTACTACGTTATTATTACTACACTCCTATCATTATTACTATATTATTATTACTATATCATTACTATACTCCTATTATTATTACTATATCATTACTATACTCCTATTATTATTACTATATTATTACTATACTCCTATTATTATTACTATACTCCTATTATTATTACTATATTATTATTACTATATTATTATTACTATACTCCTATTATTATTACTATATTATTATTACTATACTCCTATTATTATTACTATATTATTATTACTATATCATTACTATACTCCTATTATTATTACTATATTATTATTACTATACTCCTATTATTATTACTATATTATTATTACTATACTCCTATTATTATTACTATATTATTATTACTATATCATTACTATACTCCTATTATTATTACTATATCATTACTATACTCCTATTATTATTACTATATTATTACTATACTCCTATTATTATTACTATATTATTATTACTATATCATTACTATACTCCTATTATTATATTATTATTACTATACTCCTATTATTATATTATTATTATTACTATATTATTATTATTGTATACGTAACTAGCCAGAGAACTGAATGGAATATTGATCATGAAGAAAGTCAATATGATACCAAAAATCGTAGGGGCACTAGGAACAGTCCCGAAAACCTAGAGAAAAAAACTGGGAGAACACTGAATCAAAGATCAAAACAGCTGCAATCTAAATGAACATCTTTGACTGCGGAAACCAACCCGCATAAGATACGAATAGTAACCAGTCACATGCAAGTTATGATAGGAAGAAAACAATCACAGGAAAAGCACAACCGCACGAACCAAGGAACAGAAACTGCAACAAATATTATATGCCCCCCCCCCCCCCAAAAAAAAACTGATGGCACCAGCCTCGGCTGACACCAAATAAAATAGTCGTGAAGGGTCAAGGAGGATGGAAAGACTGAGGAGAAAGAGCACTAACCAGACCTCCACTGGAAGGGTGCGGAGAGTGCGGGGACTTTGGGGAGGTTTATTGCCCCCCAAATCCCAGGGGAGACCAATGGTCGTTGCCAGCGAGAAATAAATGGTAGGTGGCCGTTGCGATAACGCAAGGTCGGTGGTGATCGAAAAGAGTGGGAGGTTACTGAAAATCTAGGGAGACTTGTCACTCACACTCCAGGGAACACCACTGGTTGTTGTCGGTGAAGAATCAATGATGATGACCTCTGTGATAACTCCTAGTGAGTAAAGATAATAATAATAATAATAATAATAATAATAATAATAATAATCAAAACAGCTGCAATCTTAAGGAAAATCCTCGAATGCGGAAACCAACACGCATAAGCTACAAAGGGTAACCAGTCTCAAGGAATTTACAACAGGGAGAAAACAAAACCACATGAAGAACACCACAACACGAAACAAGAAACAGAAACTGCAAGAAACGGCACTTTATAATCCCCCCCCCCTAAATTACACCGGCCTCAACTAACACCACACAAAAATGAACCAAAGAAACAGAAATTACAAGAAACACTAGCCCACCTCACCCCCCAAAAAAAGAAAGAGAAATTGAAGAAAAAATTAAAAAGAATTAAAAAAAATATTTTTCAAAATAGAGAAAAGGAAAAAATTAAGGAATTGAAAGAAAAAAAAATTTTAATTTTAAAATACAAAAAAAAAATTTTAAAAGAATTGAAAATTTAATTTTTTTTGAAAATGGTGCCGGTCTAGGCTGACACCAGACAAAATATTTGCAGAGGGTCGAGGAGGATGAGAAGACCGAGTAGGGACAGCACAAACTAGACCTCCACTGGAAAAGTGTGGAGAATGCTGGGACCTTGGGGAGGCTTATTGCCACCCAAATCCCAGAGAAGACCAATTGTCCTTACCAGCGAGAAATCAATGGTAAGCGGTTGTTGCGATACCGCATCATTATCGAAAAGAGGTGAAGAATACTTGAAATCTGGGGAGGCTTGTTGTCACTCAGACTCCAGGAAATACCACTGGTTGTTGTCGGTGAGCAATCACTGACGATGATCTGTGTGAGAACTTCTAGTGAGTATAATAATGATGATGATGAATTTTTCCGACTAAGACCTCTCTCTATTTCTCTCGAAATTTCCTTTGTCATAATTTGAAACAAACGCAGTGACATGATTGGCCAATGAACATAGATTATTATCCATACAAAAATCTTGTTGAAGAGTACTGGAAATCTGGGGAGGTTTCCTGTTACTCAGACTCCAGAGAACACCACTGGTGGTTGTCGGTGAGCGATCACTGACGGTGACCTTTGTAGTAACTCCTAGTGAGCAGAAAAAATAAAAACAGAGCAATGTTTTATTTTATTTATCTTGCTCCCACAAAGTAAGATGTGACACAAGGTCGGGAAAGTGGGATTTGAAAAGCCAGCGCCCGAGAAGGTTACCACTCTGGCCATTAAAAATTGCCTGGGCAGCCCCGTCGGCATTCCCCGGTAGGGGCGCCTCAGGTGATTAGCAATAAACAAACCCCTTCTCAAAGAGTGAGAAGGCAAAGCCTGGGAGGGTGGATCTCCTAGAACTGCACAGGGCAAATCCACAGACCGGCGTAAATCAAGCCCCGAAGGCCAAGACAATACCGGTCTATGGGGTGCAGTAGCCATCGGAACAGATACTACACTTTGATCTTAGCCAAAAGGCCAAGAACCAAGTCAAACACGAAATCGCCATATTCTTTGCAGGATAATGAAGAAATATATATATATTTTTTTTGCTATTTTTTTTTTTTTTCAAACTTGGAAAAATTTGTTTTAACTTCAATAATACATTTTTTTTTTTAATGTGAGTCGCTCCCCTCTCGCCTTTAGACCCGCAGACGCTCTTGCCAAAAATTACCGAGCGAAGTAAAGCTGAGCCAACTTTGGCGAACGTGGCGGGAGGGGTGAGGGGGGGGGAGGGGGGCATGACAAATGTAAAAGTGTTGAAAGTCGTGGTCCAATTATTGGTGGTGCCTACCGTGAAAAAAAATAAAAGCAAACAACCTTGAGGTTGAGGGTACAAGGAAAGTGAGGTTTCAGCTAGGCAAACTAACATAATAACATGAGAAGCCGACCGACAGGGCCCTGGGACATGGATAGATCACAGGCTGTTTTAGGGAGCCGGTGTCCGGGTGTGGTAATGGTTGGGGGGGGGGGTGCATTCGAATAACGTAGTTACTGAAAATCGAACAAATAAATTATCGATTAAGCAGGCAAGGCGCCACAAAAAAGAAAAGAAAAAAAAAAAAAAACAAAGAAATGGCCTTAAATCTAATATAAACTTTATTTGCCAGTTGAACCAAACGTCTCAGCATAATTTTAAAAGTTATACACATCTGGTCGATATCGAGGTAGAATTTGGCTGAATATTTGAAACGATACCGTTAGCAGATCTTTTGATGCTATATTTATGAACCAATCGCGTGAGAACGAACAAATATAACACGCTCACCTTCCTCAGAATTATATTTGAAAGAAAAAAGCTGTAACAGTAACATTTTTGTACAAAAAGAGGCTCCAAACAAATTAATACGAAATTATAAAAATAACAAGTCACACATCTCCCCTTCTCTATCCCCCTCTCTCTATATCCCTCTTTCTCTATATCCCTTTCTCTCTCTTTCTATCCCCCTCTCTATCTCTCTACCCTCTCTCTCTCTCTATGCCTGAAACAAAACGAACCTTCCATAAGCAAAGCTTCTTTCCTAGAGCTACCCGTCTGTGGAACACAATATCCATGGGCTGCTTCCTTGCTTACTACAACATGGTTGTTTTCAAGTCCAACATAAATAAATTCTTGTTTAGTCGCCCTATTCAATAAACAATTCTGCACAATTTCCACCATGTTTTCAGGCCCAGTAATGGCGTTCACTCAACCAGAAAAGGCGTTTTGGCGTCCTTAAATTAAAAAAAAATGAATCATGGACACGAGAGAAAGAGAAAGAGAGAAAGAAAGAGAAAGAGAGAGAGAGGTAGATTTATAGAGAGAGAGGAGAGGGATATAAAGAGAGGGATACAGAGAGAGGGACAGAAATAGAGAGGGGGAGAGAGAGAGAGAGAGGGAGGGACAAAACGAACCTTCCATGAGCAAATCTTCTGTCCTAGAGCTACCTGTCTGTGGCACACAATTCCGCCGGGCTGCTTCCGGCTGACTACAACATGATCGTTTTCAAGCCCAACATAAACAAATTCTTTTTTAACCGTCTTATTCAATAAACAATTCTGCCCAATTTCCACCATCACTACCAATCACATGGACGGCGGCACCGGGGGGGGGGGGGGGGGCTCAAGCCCCTCGACTTTTTGACTTGCCCCCCCCCCCCCCACTTTACAGTCATCAATAATGAAGTTATATATGCATCTGTTTAAGCGGGTCCCTCACTTTTTAGGAGAGCCCCCCCCCACACTTTTATAACTGTCCGCCGGTCCCGAATCATCAGGGTTCTATCTCACCGTCCACCTGACAATCATAATCTCTTCTCCTCGAGTGGAATTCGGACCTTGATAAGCAGTGAATTCTTAGTAAAAAAAGACAACAACAAAAAAAAGTTACTTGTCTACAATTAGGTCACGATGGCGTTGTGCAGCAACTATGATGAAATAGATGTTGGCGCCTCGTATTACGACAAGACACAGGTGAACAAAGACAGCTCCTTACTCCTCGTGGACTAGCAGGAAGACCTAACGTTGCTCGGGATTGAATGAGGACTACTATGCTCATAGCACCATATCAATTTATTTGCTTTTATTCCCCCCCCCCCTCATCCTGTATGACCCCCTTATAAAGGGTGTTCCGAAAGACTTGGGCACGTTCCAAGTCTTCATATCTACTGGACTATGAATGGTAGCAAGATGAAACTGGTACCATTTTAAAGCTAAATTCATGAAGATTTTTGTAATGATAATGATTTTTTTCATATCTTTTTAGATCCAATAATGGTGTTCACTCAACCAGAAAAGGCGTTTTGCGTCCTTGAATTAAAAAAACAAAACTGAATCATTGACACGTGGTTCAACGTGCACTTCGCACAAATTCCGAAAAGAAGCCATGCTCAAGAAAGCAGTCTGTGTCTGTCTATTAGAGATAGATAGATAGAGATAGATAGATAGAGATAGATAGATAGAGATAGATAGATAGAGATAGATAGATAGAGATAGATAGATAGAGATAGATAGATAGAGATAGATAGATAGAGATAGATAGATAGAGATAGATAGATAGAGATAGATAGATAGAGATAGATAGATAGAGATAGATAGATAGAGATAGATAGATAGAGATAGATAGATAGAGATAGATAGATAGAGATAGATAGATAGAGATAGATAGATAGAGATAGATAGATAGAGATAGATAGATAGAGATAGATAGATAGAGATAGATAGATAGAGATAGATAGATAGAGATAGATAGATAGAGATAGATAGAGATAGATAGAGATAGATAGATAGATAGATAGAGATAGATAGAGATAGATAGATAGAGATAGATAGATAGAGATAGATAGATAGAGATAGATAGATAGAGATAGATAGATAGAGATAGATAGATAGAGATAGATAGATAGAGATAGATAGATAGAGATAGATAGATAGAGATAGATAGATAGATAGAGATAGATAGATAGAGATAGATAGATAGAGATAGATAGATAGAGAGAGATAGATAGATAGATAGAGATAGATAGATAGAGATAGATAGATAGAGATAGATAGATAGAGATAGATAGAGAGATAGATAGATAGAGAGATAGAGAGATAGAGAGAGATAGAGAGATAGAGAGAGAGATAGAGAGATAGAGAGAGAGAGAGAGACAGAGATAGAGAGATAGAGAGAGAGAGAGACAGAGATAGAGAGAGAGAGAGACAGAGATAGAGAGAGAGAGAGACAGAGATAGAGAGAGAGATAGACAGAGATAGAGAGAGAGATAGACAGAGATAGAGAGAGAGATAGACAGAGATAGAGAGAGAGATAGACAGAGATAGAGAGAGAGATAGACAGAGATAGAGAGAGAGATAGACAGAGATAGAGAGAGAGATAGACAGAGATAGAGAGAGAGATAGACAGAGAGATAGACAGAGAGATATAGAGAGAGATAGAGAGAGAGATATATAGAGAGAGAGATAGAGAGAGAGAGATAGAGATAGAGATAGAGATAAAGAGAGAGATAGAGATAAAGAGAGAGAGAGAGATAGAGAGCTAGATATATATAGAGAGCTAGATATATAGAGAGAGATTGATAGATATTGATATTTGACGCTGGCATACATAATCTTTAATTCTAGCCAGAAATTATTTGGTATTAGAAAAGGAGGTGGCCGAAAGTATTGGCGTACATTTTCACGTTCTGTCAAATCTATTGTACCACTTTCACTTGGATGTTGGCAACCCTTCACCTGGCCACTCCGTGGATTGCATAATTCCGAAAAGAATCCACAGACAGACTGTTTCGCCGATCACAGCCCTTCAGTGCGGCTACACAAGCAACTGCCTCAAGCCGGAATCGAACTTCGACCGTCAAGACGACAGTCGACGCTCATTACCCCCTAAGCCATTTTGTGCTTCTGCTGCTGCTACTGCGAGTTTGTTATTTCACTTACCAGTAAGCTCAACCCAATATGGGGGAGCATATAACGTTGTCGAGAAAACGTTCAAGTCAAGTTGACCAAAGTAACAAATTTAACATAGTTTAATAATAGAAACAAAGCACAATATCCTCTCCACAAAACACAAACGACTGAAACTATTGACAAGAAATTTCACAGATATCTTAGAAATTTTGTTGGCGCATCCACCGTTTGGAGCTTCCGGATTCTCGCAAATGTCTGTACGAGTCTATTAAGGAAACTGATGTAGGAATCTCTGAGAAGGAATGAGACGTTATGCAACTTCCGGTAATGGCCGTCGTCCAGGTCAACCAAGGCACACCTGTAGTCACCCACGTCCGGATAGGGTGGAGCAGTTATCGAGAAGAACGTCACGTTGGGAGAAGTACCCGGAGAGAAGGTTGTTGGTTTTCTCGCAAAAGGTTTCCAGTTCGTTAATGGTTTCTAAGACATCGGCCTGCCATGAAAGAAATGTTTAGTTAATAATGAAAAGAAAACAATATAAATCTCTCTATATAAACATCAATGTCTATTAGTGTGTGTTCCCTATAGAAAAAAAGGTTAGAGAATCTACATAAATCTAAAAATGTAATTACGTGAAAAATTTTTCAACAGAAAGGAAAAGGAAGAGTTATGAATTTCTAAGTACATTCGTGATAGACCTATGAGGGCAGAGCTATTACAATATATATATATATATATATATATATATATAAATCTTTTTAATGGAAAATAATACGACAGGCCAGTACATGTAGAACTTTAGACGACCCCTGTAGATTATGCCTGAATGAAAAATTTGAAATCCTAAACTTTAAAGACACCCGAAATCTATTAAACTGTAGAAGTGAGATAGCAAACAGCTGCTTACACAGAAATAAATTTACCTTAGGCTAACGATAAATAATAAACAAATAAGTAAAAAAAAACACAAAAACAAAACTAATCAACAATTTAAAAATTAAAACCCAAAATAGAAATACAAGGAACCACGTGTTAAATAAATTCACCCATTATATTGACACAACAAAGGAAATATCATCTAGGCAAATCTATTGAAAACAGAACAATATAACAGGATATAGGACACTAACAAGACCTTTGTTCGTGGGAAGCCCAACGATTGTCTGAGAGAACAACAAAGAATCTGATTGGTTAACTAGCTAGCCGTGTATATACAAACACCCGGCAAAAATAACTCCATGCATTTTAGCCTAAAGATCCCCCGGGAATGAAACGCGGGAGCCTCTGTGTAGCTTAATTACCATAAATATATTTTCATAGCTTACTACCTAGCTCTACTTATGTATCGAGCACTGTTGAAGGAAATACTGAAAATTGATACAAAAAATTATATCTCTTTATAAAATTTTATGTGGATACATGAAATACTAATATATAATTA
>OY744549.1:44806035-44828535 GCA_963556195.1 Sepiola atlantica
ATTGTGCTCGTTTCTTGTGCTTGATGGTTGTCAGAGCTGAAAATCCAAATTCACACAAGTAGGAGGCTGAAAATTGCACAAGAAGTCGTAGCGCTTTCTGGGCAATCTAAATAATAATAATATTTGTATACTTGTATTTGTATAAATATAGAATTTTTTAAAGCATGTTTTCATATGTCGGACGGTATAGGGTTAAAAGATATGCATATATTAATAAAATAGATTTTCGAAATTGAATTTAATATGTTGTTTATTTGTTCGTTGTTCTAATTTAGAAATTGCGGAACCCCTGGACTGTACTGGCGGAACCCTAAGGTTCCGCGGAACCCTGGTTGAAAACCACTGCTCTATACATATACATCGTTAACTGTACACCCACCAACACACAATTATAAATTCGAGTCTGTTATGACAAATCACTTGTAATGTTCAATCCGAACGTAAATATTTGGGGTAATATGTAAAACATTACAACGAAAAGAAAGAGAGGATTTTTTTAAAAAGATCTTCAAATAAAATGTCTAACTAACTTAAAAAAAACAAATATAGAGAGAAATATTCTCTATTCATATACATCGTTAACTGTACACCCACCAACACACACATATGGAGTTTGAATTACCTACTAGACACTATCCTCGAGTGTCTTCGGTCTCTCTGTACAAGGGTTTGTCAGGACAACCTGACATGAGGATACTTACCCCTACAAGTAAACCCTGACCAAATATTCAAATTACATAGTATCCGCAGCACAAATAAGATCCCCTCGTACGAGGAATAGTGCATCTTCTCCTAGTGATGTTACCTCGAGTAACACCACATGCTGGATACTCCACCAGACTAGATGAACTCTTGTCCTGGAATCCGGTAAGACCAGCAGACCAAAATAAAGATATACTATGATATACTTAACTGGGCAGTTGCGGAGAGAAGAAATTTATTATTCTTAACTTTTTTACTAACTCAATGCTTGAGAAATAAAGGAGAATTTTAATAGAATAGTCGGGTATCTATGTATCTCATATAGAGATCAAGTGTTAGCCCCAGGAAGGGGCCCCTTGATTTCTGAGAACTTCGACTGAAGTAAAATTAAACAGATATATATATATGCTAGAGTTTAAAGATGAAGATATAAAATTGTAAAGATACAATATTTATTAGAGCAGCAGAACATCAGCTCCTTGCTCTGAACTTCTGATGTTCTAATAAATATTGTATCTTTACAATTTTTTATTTTCATCTTTCATCTCCAGAATTGATTGCTCTATTCAATATATTGAGCTTTACATTATCACGATAGATTATTAGTTAACTATACTTTACTAATCTTTAATTTAATTTAACATTTGAATGTTATCTCTCTATATAGATATGTACGTGTGTGTATACGTATATATATTAAATATGAAATAATAATAATAATAATAATAATGTATATTCCAATAAAGTGAGAATGGTCGAGTGATATGTTTTAATAAGGAGTTTGCAAGTAATACCGAATGTTTGATACTTCGCGCGTCGTCTCATATAAGTTATTATATAAAGGACAGTTGTGTGTGTGTATGTAGCAAGTAAACAATACCCACAAACTTGGTATATTCTTGATCAGCGTTACCCGCAACGAATCAAGGGAGGCGCGAGAGCGCTCTATCCCTGAATAAACTCACGAATCGCCTACGCTGGAAATCTCATTTTTTTGATCAATCATAACTCGAAAACCAATAAACCAGATTAGTTAAAACTTTGCACAAAATGTTTATTTGATAGGTTCTACAAGTGTGTAGAATTTCAGCATCACTAGTCAAGGCAACCCAGAGATCCAGAAAGTTCAATCATAAAATCATGTTATCTGTGTGTACGTACGTACGTACGTACGTACGTATGTGCCACCCTGTATCTCATCAATTATTTGATGGATTCAGCTGATTTTTGGCAGAGATAGAGGTTCTAGGGTCTAGTTGATGGCATTTTAATTTCAGTTTACCATATACCTTAGTTTTCCAGAAAATTCCAAAAAACCTTATGAGAAGGCATTGTATCGAGGCATAGCCTTTACAAAAGTAGTGACATTCCATGATAAATGCCAGTATAATGAAATCATATGCCGTTAATAGGGTTAATATGAAAATTCATATACACTAAATGTACAAAAGCAAGGAAATTCATAAATTTTTACACTTTTATTGTCATTAAGGTTATGACTACATATCAACCAAACCATTTAATTATCACACCACTACAGTATAAATCTCTATGCATGAGTGAATGAAGTGTGTGAGGTGCGCTGAAGAAAAATTCATACCAGTAAAATACATAGCCCTGTTGTGCTCGCATACCCTTAATGACAATTAAAGTGTTAAAAAAAATTGGGAATTTCCTTGCTTTTGTACATTTAGTGTATATGAATTTTCATCTTAACCCTATTAAGGGCATATGATTTCAGTATACTGGCATTTATCATGGAATAATATCTAAAAAAAAAAAATCATTTTTGGGGGTCAACTGACCAAGGTTTCGTTAAGGTGCTTGGTTTTTCAGTCATTTTATTCAGCCATTTTATTTACTAAAGGGAAGTAACACTAATTTTTTTAGCAAGGAGTTATTCCCTTGCCTACTCATTCCTCAAGAAATCTAGAAAGGAATGGGCTGGGCAGAGGAAAAAGAGGGGGTTGGGGAAAAGGAGGTAAAAACGGTGGAGGAGGAAAGAGAGAAGTAGAGAGATAGAAGTTTTAATAGAAATATGTCACACTTTTGCCCGGCTAGTAATTATATATATATATATATATATATATATATATATATATATATATATACATAATAATATTTTTATAAATAAATATTAAATATTTAAATACCTAGAGACATCGATGTTTCATGCTAACGCAATCTTCAGTCTAGGAACTAATTCTCAACGGTCGGTGGGCGCGAACCCCGAACACAAATCGCCACTGATTCGCAGTCGGGGATCTTACCCATAGACCATTGCTAACTAGTTAGTAGTAAGTAATATATATATACATATACATATACATATACATATATATATATATATATATATATATATATATATATATATATATATATATAAAATAAAAGTTTTGTTTATGGAATGAAACTAGCTACTGGAACAGTAGCAGCAACTCGCTGTGAAGCGAGCTGATAACAGAAGATATTGTTGTTTAGACGAAACAGCTTACCTTGTGGGCTGGTATATATATATATATATATATATATATATATATATATATATATATATATATATCCTTTGATGGAATACTTCATTTCAGCCTCCAGACAATGTCGGGTCATCAGGAGAAAATATGCACCGTTTCAGGGCCTTTCTCTCGACGGCCTTTTTGCGTGAGACCCAGTTATCTGAGTTTTTGTTTTAAGATTGTTTGTTTCGATTCAAGTTTATGCAAGCCTATCATGGTTACACATCCAGAACATGCTTCAATCGCAGCTATGATGAACCAGATTTCCTCAAGCCAAGAAACATATGTCCGTTCTCTATGCGTTCAAGTTGAAGACTGAAGTTGGTCCCCCGATTTATAAAATCGGGGGACTTATGTTCTGAGGCATGTCCGTTCGGATTTTTCTCCGCAACCATCCATTGAATTTATCTGAAATTTTACATGAAGTTGTAACTTTTGTCAGGTTAGAAAGTGACATTCTCCGATTTTTGAAAAAAAATCTGGTTAGCACCCCCCCCCCAGGGGGGCAAAAGGCCCCGAAATGGCAAAATAATGACATTTCTTTGCCCCATAACTTTTCATCCATCCATTCAATTTCTCTGAAACTTTACCAAAATGTGGAGGCAATTGTTGCTAATAGAATATAAGTATCGCTGACCTTGGAAAACATCTGGTTCGCGCCCCAAGGAGGTCAAAAGCCCCCTAAAATGGCAAAAAATGACCCTTTTCTCCCATAACGTTTGATCCATCCATTCAATTTTTCGTAAACTTGGCCAAAATATAGAGGCAATTGTTCTGGATATAAGATAAGCATCCTTGACCTCAGAAAAATTCTGCTTCGCGCCCCCAGGGGGTCAAAGAGGAGGGGGGGGGTCAAAAATGCCCTAAATTGCCCAAATTTATTGCATTTTACACTCGCCACATCGAGTCACATACAGAGGGGGGACCACGCATGCGCGGCTTGTTTTATATTCATAACGAGCACGTGACTAAATCAAAACCCATATTTTTTGAAACAGGCTTACCATTTAATTTACTCTATATAAAGATTTCAGACGTTGGTCGATCAAGTTAGTATACATGAAGCGTAACTGTCTACGTCGCTAGATTGAAGTGGGTCAACTATTACCCATAATTTTAGTTATTCGGACTACATTTCTCATCTTCATTGTTATCATCACAACGTTTCGGCTGCTGTAACCTCCGGCCTTCTCTAGGTGTATCTCTTCGAACTCTAGAATATTTCTGTCGAACTCGGGAATCTGGACAGAATTTCGAACGGAACCCTTTATTTAATTCACGAGGGTAGCATGCTATGGTTCCGAGAAGTCGTCAGTAATTCGCAATTGTTCGTATCGCCCGCACCGAGGATTGAACCTTCAACCTTCAGATGACTATCACTTAGAACCGAATTTAACTTAGTACTATAGCCACAAAATGTCCTTGCTATTACCTAGTTGACATGACATGTGACGGGACAAATATATCTCTGTCTACAACATATATATATATATATATATATACAAGGTGAGCCAAAAGTAGGTGGACAGTACGTGTGCGAACATATTTGTCGAAGTGTAAGAGGCAGACTTCAAAGCTGTGTAAATCAAGAAGGAAAACAGTTTGAACACTTGCGTTGATAAATAACATTTAATTTTTAGTACTATAATTGTTTTATTACATGTAATTGTACATATGATTGATCCCTAAATACATGTTTTTTACTGTCCACCTACTTTTGGCTCACCCTGTATATATACATACGGATAATGAAGTGATGAAATAGATACAATTTGCATAGTTTACAAGTTTATTAACTCATCAAGTGTTCAAACAAGGAACACACATACAAAATGACCTTTAAAATCATCTTCAATTACATTTGGTGGTAATATATTTAAAGGAATTCTTTCAAGATATGTTAGAATTTTATCCACCTACAGATTAAATTTTTTTTTAGTAGAAAAAGTGTTCATGTTTTCAATATATTTATGTTGTTCAATACAATTGTTTCATTAGTTTTTGGAGTGGTGGTGCAATAAACAGGAAAATACACAATTAAAAAAAAACGTAAATAGCATCAACGAAAAAATATTTTCTAATATATCGATTATAGAAATTCAGTGTTTACAAAAAAAAAAAAAAAAAAAAAAAAAAAAAAAAAAATCAATAAAAGCCGAATAACAATTAGTTTATCGAATTAACGACATTATCATTTTATAAAGCATTGCTTATTTAATATTTTCACAAGAAAAATAAAATTATCTTATAATTTTATTTTTGTATTATAATATTCCATGATAAATTCCAGTATACTGAAATCATATGCCCTTTTATTGTCGTTAATTAAGGGTATGACTACATATCAACCAAACCATTTCATTATCACATCACTACAATATAAATCTCTATGTATGAGTGGATGAAGTGTGTGAGGTTCGCTGAAGAAAAATTCCTACCAGTAAAATACATAGCCCTGTTGTGCTCGCATACCCTTCATGACAAAAGTGTAAAAATTTGGAAATTTCCTTGCTTTTGTACATTTAGTGTATATGAATTTTCATCTTAACCCTATTAAGTACATATGATTTCAGTATTCTGGCATTTATCATGGAATGTCACTACTTTTCTAAAGGCTATACCTCAATACAATGGTCATTTTTAAGGTTTTTTTAATTTTCTGGAAAACTAAGGTATATGGTAAACTGAAATTAAAATGCCAAAAATCAGCTGACGAGATACAGGGTGGAACATACGTACGTACGTACCTACACACTGATAACACAAAATCATGCCTGACCTTTCTGGATCTCTGGGTTGCCTTAACTAATGATGCTGAAATTCAACACACTTATAGAACCTATAAAAAAAAATTGTGCAAAGTTTTAACTAATTTGGTTTATTGGTTTTTGAGTTATGATTGATCAAAGAAATGAGATTTCTAGCATAGGCCGTTTTTGAAGTCTATCAAGGGATAGAGCGCTCTCGCGCCTCCCTTGATTAAGGGATAGAGCGCTCTCACGCCTCCCTTGATTTTACTTGTAATTTTACGACGCCATTTTATAACAGTTCTTTTTGTGTGTGAAAGTGCGGTCACCAGCGCGAGAAGTTTTTTAAAATCATAAAAAAAAAAAAAAGATAAAATTTAGACGGTTGGTAATTTCGAAAAATAAAAAAATTTGGACAAAATTATACAAACGTTTTACTTCTAATTCTACGAAGGACATAAACAATTGGTAAATACGCAGACGAGAATTGCCACCGACAAATTGAAGGCAGCAGACGATATCAAAACAAAACATGTTACATAAAATTAACTGAACCGATCTAATCAGTATGTGTATAAGCAAACAGAGAAAAGCAATTCTTTACAATTAATCATTAGTTTTCACATATTACAACAAAATAATACATCAGGATATTTGCAATTATTTTGGTTTTTAAAGTAATGGCCAATTTTGTATTCTTTTTTTTTTAATAATGAATCGCAAAAAGCTTTGTTTGCTTTTTAATAAAACACGCACAGAAAGTGAAATCTTAGGAAAATCTCCATCATACCAGTAATTATAGGAGCAACAAGACTAATGAAAAAGAATTTCATAAGCTATCTGGCGAATATACCCGGTGAACCGAGTGCAAGAGAAATACAAACAATTGCACTTAAAGGAACGGTTAGAATATTTAAAAAGATCTCTAGGCTGGAGTGTCTGAAATAGACGGTGAATGTCTGGCATCTCTAGCAAAACCGGAAAGATAAAATCAAAAATAAGAGAGAAATATATATATATATATATATATATATATATATATCGGAACGTTTGAACCCTGCCGCTGGCTTTAAATGTATCTTAATTTCAGTAATGTCTGTGGCGATTTCCGTTGGCCTAATGGATGATGACGTAGGATCGGGATTCTCTTCTGACCGCCCAGAACTACCACTTCCTGCACTGATAAGGAAGGACGTAAGTCCGAAACAACGTTGTCTGTATGTAAATACACTTTAATAAAAAATATTTATAGTGTATGTATGTATATACAAAAAGAGAAAGAGAAAAAGAGAAAGAAAGAAAGAGAGAAAGAAAGAGAGAAAGAAAGAGAGAGAAGAGAAAGAGAGAAAGAGAGAGAGAGAAAGAGAAAGAGAGCGAGAGAGCGAGAGAAAGAGAGAGAGAAAGAGAGAGAAAGAGAAAGAGAGAGAGAAAGAGAAAGAGAGAGAGAGAGAAAGAGAGAAAGAGAGAGAGAAAGAGAGAAAGAGAGAGAGAAAGAGAGAGAGAAAGAGAAAGAGAGAGAGAAAGAGAGAGAGAAAGAGAGAAAGAGAGAGAGAGAGAAAAAGAGAGAGAGAAAGAGAGAGAGAGAGAGAAAGAGAGAGAGAGAGAAAGAGAGAGAGAGAGAGAGAGAGAGAACTTGAATGCTTACTGGAAAAAGGCTTGAATGCCTACTAGCCACTTTCTTCGAGTGTCTAAGTTCTCTCTGTACGGGGGTTTGTCAGGACATCCTGGCATGAGGATACGTAAACCCTGACCAAATATTCAATATACGAAATCCAACAAGATCCCTCGGTATGGCTACCCACACTGGCTTATACGAGGAATGCTACCTCAAGTAACAGCACTTAGTTGGATACTCCACCAGACCAGATGAATTATTGTCCTGGAATCCGGTAAGACCACAAGAAAGATATACTACAACATAGTTAACTGGTCAATTGCGGAGAGGAAAATGTATGTTCTTCACTTTTGACAGAGATCAAGTGTTAGCCCCAGGAAGGGGCCCCTTGATTTCTGAGAACTTCGACTGAAGTAAAATGAAACAAAAGATATATATATATATATATATATATATATATATATAACTTTAATTCACACCAAACAAGGCACTTTGTCATCGAGACGTAAGAGGCTACTGCGAATTAGGGGTCATACCTACAGGGGGCCTCCTAAGTGGGGAGTTGTGCAGCCAGATGTTTGTTTACATTACATTTAAATTTCTGCATGTTGGTACAGTCAGGGGAAACAGAGAGCAGGGAAGGAATCCCAAAGACAAGCAGTGCGAGGAAAGCGTACAGTTGCCCAATCGACATCCCCTTCCGCCCCAAAACAAAAAACTAACTATCAGTACTTACGTCATCAATGACGAGTTTCTCCGAACACTTCCGAGACCGGCGAAAGTCAACGAATCTTGCCGAACTAACTAAATGCACTATAATTGGTTATTGGTTTTCGTTGTTTTTTTTTTTTTTCAAGAAGACATTTAATGAAAGAAACTCATGTTTAACTTGTATGTACAAGTGTTTTGAAGAATTGTGGGTACTTTTTATCTATCTTGAACCAGCTGTCGTGACGTTCGACTCGGAATCGTTCGGCTGTCCTACGCAAACGGCCGAGTGTTGACGAGCCGATTGCGATTAGCCAATCAGCGAGCAGCCGATAACTTTGTTACAAAAAAATATGTCGTATTAACAGTAATTTTGGTAAGTTTTTTTTTGTTTTGGTTTCTTCAAAAAAATTCCTTGTAAATAAAAATACAGTATTCATTTTATAACAGTAACCTCGCTATGTTTTTTTTTCCTGTTGTTTCTTCCAAAAAATTAATGTAAATATGTTTAATTTTCTTTGTTGTTTCTTTAAAAAATTCCTTACCCTAACCGTAACCCCCCCCCCCCCCCAAAAAAAAAACAAACAAAAAAAACAACAAAACAAAACAAGCAAAACATTATCATAGGACGCAGCACCGTATCAAAAATGTCGGCTGCTCGCTGCTTCAGCTCGGCAACTCTCGGCCGTTTGCGTAGAACAGCCGAACGCTTCCGAGTCGAACGTCACGACAGCTGGTTCAAGATAGATAAGAGCACCGAATTGTGTTTTTGTCGTCGTTGTTGTTATCTTTCTGATGGTTTATAAGTAAGGAACAAAAAAAAAATGAAATAAAATAAAAGAATAAATAAATTTAAAAAAAAAAAAAATAAAAAATAAAAAATAAAAAAAATGGCGCTTCTGCTGTTTCACAATAACATTAAAATATTTAAAGAAATGTATAAACTTTGGTATGTATTCACGTGTTAGCTGAAAATTAGATTCTACAGAAAAAAATACGCAAATTCACCTAGTATTTATTAAATTTAAGAAAAAGAATAAAAAAAATGATCTTACGTATCGGTAGACATTTCAGCTTACTAAGGAAGATAACGTTCGAAAAAAAAAACTCAAAATATAAGAAAAATAGCGACGTATAGATAAAAATCGTTTTTTTCATTTTTTTATTTTTTATTTAATAAATGCTGGATGAATTTGCGTAATTTTTGGTGTACAGTCTTTTCAGCTACCACGTAAATACATAACAAAGTTTATACATTTCTTTAGCTATTTCATTTTTTAAGAGATGCCTAAAATGTCATTGTGAAACAGCAGAAGCAACAAAAAGTGAATTTGTGTATATATAAACTAGTTTACAAACGTTTGTTTTATGTGCGCGTTTTCTGTTTTTACGCAAACTGCCATTTTAATCGTGTTTTCGTCTTTGCTATGACCGTGTAGGGGCCATTTAATTGGTAAAGATGTTTAAAACCCGCAGTAAAACGGATGAACATGGAAAAACATGAAATGGTTGAATAAACAATGAAGGCATGCTTAAGTTGCAGGAAGAATAAAACGTAGTTTGGTGCTCTTATCTATCTTGAACCAGCTGTCGTGACGTTCGACTCGGAAGCGTTCGGCTGTTCTACGCAAACGGCCGAGAGTTGCCGAGCTGAAGCAGCGAGCAGTCGACATTTTTGATACGGTGCTGCGTCCTATGATAATGTTTTGCTTGTTTTTTTTTGGTTTTTTTTTAGGGTTACGGTTAGGGTTAGGAATCTTTTAAAGAAACAAAGAAAATTAAACATATTTACATGAATTTTTTTGAAGAAACAACAGGAAAAAAAACATAGCGAGGTTACTGTTATAAAATGAATACTGTATTTTTATTTACAAGGAATTTTTTTTGAAGAAACCAAAAAAAAAACTTACCAAAATTACTGTTAATACGACATATTTTTTTGTAACAAAGTTATCGGCTGCTCGCTGATTGGCTAATCGCAATCGGCTCGTCAACGTTTGCGTAGGACAGCCGAACGATACCGAGTCGAACGTCACGACAGCTGGTTCAAGATAGATAACAGTACCAAGTCAAGTAATACTTCTTCGTAGTTTAAAGGTAACACAAAATATTTATATAGCTACAAATCTTACACGTTTTTCTGTTTTTGATTTCGTACAAATTTAGCCTCATCTGTGCACGTATATACCGTTATCGGCTTGACATCCGCTATTTTATCAACAAATGGTGTAAACACAAACACAGAAAGCAATACGGAATTCACTTCAACAACAAAAGCTCAAACTGAGGCCATAAATAGCAGCTCCCAGAGACAGTCTAACAAAAAGGCACAAAACAGCCAAAAATGTTGATCACGTCGGGTGCTCTGAACTACGTCCGCTAAAATAACACGAAATATTTATATATCTACAAATCCTACATAGTAAATTGTTAGTTTGAAATGTTCGTTGGAAATCAGTTCCGAGAATAGTAGTAAGCACATGTGTGAGACCATGATTGTATGTGTATGTGTGTAACCATGTGTGAGTCTTGGCCTTAGTACGTGAAAGTGTGTGAATGTGCGTGTCGCCCTTTGTTCGTGGTTGTACGAATGTGTATGCGTGATAGTTGATAATTCATTTAGGCATTTGTATGTGTTTGTGTCTTTGTCAGCATTGTGTGGTTGTATGCGTCGAATAATAATAGGAGTGTAAGTCTTTGTGCATGTGTGTTTAGCAGTCAGTCGATGCACTGGCACCACTCGCCCAAAGGCGAAGGGTAGCCGAACTATTATTCTCTGAATAAGAGGAAAGGGAGAAGAGGGAAGAGAACAAAAGAGGCAGATTTTGTTGTGCGGTCTGCTTTTATATGTTTGATCAGTTGTTTAGCGGACGTAGTTCAGAGCACCAGACGTGATCAATATTTTTGGCTTTTTTGTGCATTTTTGTTAGACTGTCTCTGGGAGCTGATTTTTATGGCCCCAGTTTGAGCTTTTGTTGTTGAAGTGAATTTGGTATTGCTTTCTGTTTTTGTGTTTACGCCATTTGTTGATAAAATGAAAAGTGTTAGAAAAAATTACAATTTGAAATGGATCATTTAATAATAACAAAAGTCGTTTGGTTGTTTATTTGGATTCGGCTTTTTCCGTTCGTAGTCGGCGGAACTGCTGACGTCACGACTACATCACGCATGCTAATCTCTAGATGTCTAATATGCATCAGTACTCATTTTTAAAAAGCACGAAATGGTAGAAGGTAATTGTGGAGAATTTGACAGATTCCCGAGTTCTGACGACAAATTACGAACTTGGACGCGATAGAAAATATTCGACCCCCCCCCCCAAAAAACGACCTTTTCGCCAGTTTACTTTCGCATATATGATTTGTACCCTTTTTTCGAATAAAGAACACCACCAACCAGTGAAGGTACAAATAGTTAACAACCCCTCCTTCATTTTAAGAAGGTCTTTCTAAATAACGTTATTATTTAGAACCCCATTTTTAACAGGGGATTTATTAACTATTCTGTTCAGAGACCCCACCCATCTATTACAGCAACATCGCCTCCTACTACTTAAATATACCTAATTCTAATTTATCGCTCCCTAAAAAAGGACTGAAACCCTATTATTGACCCTAAGTCCAGGTGGAAATAGACCCCTCCCCCCAAACAAAAAAATGACCGAAAGTATAGTAAAAAAAATAAAACACTTCATTGGCGCTCATTATCTATTTACCCCCCCCCCCCCCACTTAAAAAAAAAAATAAATTGAAAAAAAAAAAAAAGTGTGTTTTTTTTAAAAAAATGTCTTGCTGTGTTTAATGTTTGTTTTATGGTTTGTGATGTGGGTTGTACTGTTGGAATGCCTAGCTTGTTAAGTGTGTTGCAGATGGATGTGTTATTGGAATGCGTGGGTAAGAGAAGGGGTCTGTCTATGAGAGGTGTTTGGTGTTTGATTTTTTTGTGTGTTGTTTTTGGAGAATATTTGAAAGGCTTTCTTCTTGGCATTTAATATAAAATGTGTGGGGTATTGCAGTGTTTTTAAGGAATTAATGATGTGTTTGATTTCTTCATCTATGTATTGAGGACTGCAGATTCTAAAAGCGCGTAGGAAGAAGCCTATAATCATACCTGTTTTTATCTTGCTATTGTGGTGAGAGTAGAAGTGTATGTAGTCGTTTTTGTGAGTGTTTTTGCGGTGTACTTTGAATGCTAGTTTGTTGTTGGACTTTATTATAAAAGTGTCTAGGAATGGTATCGAGCTGTCTATCTCAGTCTCATGTGTGAATTTTATGGAGTGGCTTACCTTTCTTTCTCTCTCAATTGTACATATATATATATACGGTAATGAAGTGATGATATAGATACAATTTGCATAGTCTACAAGTTTATTAATTCATCAAGTGTTCAAGCAAGGGATAGAAATACAAAATGGATTTCAAAATCATCTTCACTAACATTTGGCGGTAATATATTTAAAGGGATTATTTCAGGTATGGTAGAATTTTATCCACTTACAGATGAAATAATTTTTTTTCGTCACAATAGCCGACATTCATACGAAATGAAACTTAAACATGGCGGCTGATCTGTTTTTTTGTTTCTTGATTCTTCAGTGGAAGACAATGCTTTTAATTGTTTTCTTTTTACAAATTGTCTTGCTGCTCCATCTGTGTTACGGTTTCCCATAAGCAAATAAATCGAATATAATCGTTTCGTTATGAGTCCCCGTAAAAAAAAAAATCGAATTATCTCCCCTTTCGCTTCACTCTTCTGGAAATAAGGAAGGAAATTTGGTTGGTTGCTATAATGGATAAGCACCTATAGATCAATTTTTGAAAACAAAAATCTAAAAATAAGTTGAGATGAGTTATCTCCCTTACTTTGACACCCTAAAGTAAAAAAAAAAGACACAAATCTCATGGTTATTTTTTATTTGACAGTGTGAGAGCTCAAAAAAGAAAAAAAAAACTGAAAAAAGAATAAAAAGAAATGATGGTACTTATATCGATCTTTACCCAGTTTCCGTGAGTTTCTTGTCGGAAGCGTTCGGCTATCCCAAGCAAATGCCCGAGAGATGACGAGCCGATTTGTACCAGACGACATTTTGATTTTAATGTTTTGCTTGTTTTGTTTTTGTTGTTAGGGTTAGGATTTAGGGTTAGGGTTAAGGTTTAGGGTTAGGGTTAACAATATTTATTTGATAACAGTAATTTCGGGTTAGGTTTAGGGTTAAAAATATTTATTTGATAACAGTAAGTTCGCTCTGTTCTGCTTGTTTTATTTGTTTTGTTGTTTAAAAAATTTATTGCAACTATAACTAAAAATTATAGGACGCAGCAACGTATCAAAATAAACAAAACATATTTATTTGATAACAGTAACTTCGCTATGTTTTGCTTGTTTTGTTTTGTTGTTGTTTCTTTTAGAAAATTTCTTGAAAATATAACTTAAAATCACAGGACGCAGCACCGTATCAAAATTGTCGTCGGGTACAAATCGGCTCGTCATTTCTCGGGCGTTTGCGTAGGATAGCCGAACGCTTCCGACAAGAAACTCGCGAAAACTGGGTCAAGATCGATATAAGTACCGAAATAATTAATGAAGTAAACAAATTTAAAAATCAAACTTTTCGCCGTTAATAAATTTTAATTTCTTTTTAACTTTTAATAATTCATGATTTTTTGCTTATAAACAAGAATGCATTATTATGACCTTTTTTTTTTTAATTAACGAATGGTCATTTATTTTCGACCAATCAAAAGCTGTCATTACATTTTGTGCTTAACTGATATGAATTTTTAAGCGCGAGGCTTAAACCGCTTATAAAAAGAAAAAAATCAAACAAACAAAAAACCCAACAAAATAAATGAACAGACTGATTATTTGGTACTGTTATAGATGACGCGCCTAATTTCCGTGACTTCGCGTCGACAACGATCGGGCAGGTCGCGGAAGCGCCCGAGGGCTGACGGAATAATATCATTGTTTATTTCTTTTATCTGATAAAAACATTGACAAAATTTTAACCAAAAAAAAACCCCAAACATTTTCACAAAAAAAAAAAAAAAAAAAAAAAAAATAGATTTTAAGTTATGTATTTTTTCTTTGAATTTATTCGTCTTATATTAGCGTCTGCCAGTCTTCCAGTTAGAGCTTGGTTGTTTGAATGCAGGGCTTGTCTATCGCTAAGAACGGGAGCCCTAACCCTAAACCCGTTCTTTGTTTTATGTTAGCAAGAAAAAAGAAAAGGAGCGAAACAAATGAAAAAGAAACCATTGACAAAATCCCCCCCTTCCAATTTTTTCTTTCTACACATTTGATTGAAAATGGTTCATTTGACCCCCCTCCCTGCAGTTTGTTCGGTTTTTATCTTTTTATCTATGCATTTTTCTTTGAATTTATTCGTCTTATATTATCGCCTGCAAGTCTTCTATTAATGCTTGGCGTTTTCGTCTCGGCAACTCTCGGGCGCTTCCGCGACCTGCCCGATCGTTGCCGACGCGAAGTCACGGAAATCAGGCGCGTCATCTATAACAGCACCGTTTTCTTGGCACTTCTGTAGTTTAGGTAATCAGAAATCAAAATTGAAGAGTTCCATTCAATCAACCGGAAGTGGCTCAATGTTGACTGTTTGTTGGATTAAAAAAAACAGTTTTTGTAAAGTTTTAAATTATACCGCACAAATAGTAAATTCTTCGTTTTATAAAGTTTTAAATTATAACAAAAAATGATCACTGTTGACTGTTTTGCGAAAGTTATTTTATACAAAAAAAAAAAAAAAAAAAAAAAAAAAAAAAAATCACTGTTGTGACTATTCGTTTTATAAAATTTTACATTATTAAAAAAAAGAAAAAAGGTACTTATATCGATCTTGACTCAGTGTTCGCGAGTTTCTTGTCGGAAGCGTTCTTCTATCCTACGCAAACGCCCGAGAGATGACGAGACAATTTTTACCAGACGACAATTTTGATACGGTGCTATGATTATAATGTTTTGCTTGTTTTTGTTGTTGTTGTTAAGGTTTAGGGTTAAAAATATTGGGTATCTTTACGAATAGCCCTACAACGAAAACGCTAAAAAAACAAATATACAACAAATAAAAGTTACCGTAGCCGATAAAACTGAATTTCCAAGTTAACTGTGACAGTTATTAATGATTATAATCCGTTAAAAGAGCTATTTTTTATAAATTGATAGTTTTAGCGTATGTGAAGTGAAAAAAAATGAATGGCCTCTTCTCGACAGAAACTGGAGCCTCGTTCTCGTTTCGATTGTTTTTTTTTACTGGGACTCATAGTCAAAGCGCAATTTTTGCATTTTTCAGCCAAGCAGAAGAACAAAACAAAACTACATTTTAAGCAAAAGTAATAAAATAATTTTCTTTTGATTTACATGTCAGTGTGCTTTTATTTACATATTATTTTCATTACATTTTTACTATCCATTCCCAGTGCAGTTTACCCCTTTAAAACGTTCAAATTCTACTTTTTTTGTGCAAATACATTTAAACAGCCTAAAAAAATATCCGCAAAGAAGGAATTAAATTTTTTTTAAATATTTAAGATTTTAGAGTTGGGGTTCACTTTCCTTTATAAATGTAACGTAAAATGAGCACCCATTTTCTGGCCAGTTAGCGTCAAACGAGACATGTAACCGACTTGAGTTTTTAATAAAAACACGTAAAAATTTAGCGATTTTCGTGTTTGTTTTGGAGGGGGTGGGCAAACTTTGACTTGAGTCCCCCCCCCTAAAAAAAAACCAGAAAACTAAATTGGCTAAATTTCTACGTGTTTTTATTAAATAAATAAATACCCCCACCCCAAATTGGCTAAATTTCTACGTGTTTATTTAAAAAAAAAACACCCTAACTCCAGCCCTAACCCTAACGCCAGATCGTTAAAAAAAACAAAAAAAAACGTCGCTTTGGTTATGAGTCCCGGTAAAAAAAAAACACACACACACTTGACAACGAGAACCCGAAACGAGGCTAACAAAGCAAGACTGTTGACGCCATGTTTTGCTGTAAAAATCCGTGCCCAGAAATTTTTTTTTTCTTCATGTCCAATGAAAACACATTTATCCTACGTAAAAATAAAAACAAATAGCTAACTAGGGAAATCTCCAGTCTCGAATTAGAAACTCAAGTCAATTACATGTCTCGTTTAATGTTAAGTGGCCAGGAAATGGGTGCTCATTTTACGTTAAATTTATAAAGGAAAGTGATCCCCCACGCTAAAATCTAAAATATTTAATTTTTTTTTTAAATTCCTTCTTTGCGGATGTTTTTTTAGGCTGTTTAAATGTATTTGCACAAAAAAAGTAGGATTTGAACTTTTTTAAGTGGTAAACTGCGCTGGCTATGGATAGTAAAAAAATACCTTATTTTCATTCCTCACACCGTAATGTTTTTTTTTTCTCCTGTTGTTTCTGTAAAAAATCCCATACCCTAACCCTAAATCTAAACCGAACCCATATTTTTCATATTTCAGTAAAGCAAAAGGACAAAAAAAAAAAAAAACGCCGCTTTGATTATGACTCCCGGTAAAAAAAAAAAAAACACACCACGTGACAACTGTTGACGCCATCTTTATTAAGTAAACATTTTGTTGGCGAAAAATTTTTTTTTTCATGTCTAATAAAAAGCCATGTATCCTACGTAAACATACACACAAATGGAATAGATAACTAGGAAAATCTCCAGTCTCTACGTACGTCGAATTTATTTGTTGCATATTCATTTTTTTGACTACGTTCTACAACTTTTTTCAACCCGACTCGCGAGTTGTAGGGCTATTGTTAAAGATTCCCAAAATATTTATTTGATAACAGTAATTTCGCTCTGTTTTGCTTGTTTTATTTGTTTTGTTGTTTAAAAAATTTCTTGCAACTATAACTAAAAATTATATGAAGGCAGCAACGTATCAAAATAACAAAAAATATTTATTTGATAACAGTAACTTCGCTATGTTTTGCTTGTTTTGTTTTTTTTTCGTTATTTCTTTTAGAAAATTTCTTGAAAATATAACTTAAAATCATAGGACGCAGCACCGTATCAAAATTTTTTCGTCTGGTACAAATCGGCTCGTCATCTCTCGGGCGTTTGCATAGGATAGCCGAACGCTTCCGACGAGAAACTCGCGAAAACTGGGTCAAGATCGATATAAGTACCTTTTACATTATTAAATAAAACACACTGTTCGCTGTTATTGTTATTTTGGATAAAAGCTTCTAATTTTATGTTACTTCCGGTTAATTGTCTGCCCCCTGTCTTCAGAAAAGGAAAGCAAATTGTGAATCACCTCTAAACTACAGAATTGCCGTTTTTTTGTTTTTGTTTTTCAATTATTTTTTTTAGGAAGGGTGTAAATAGATGATGGAAGCCAATGAAATGTTTTATTTTTTTAATTTACTTTCGATCATTTTCTTGTCTGTTAACTATACTGTATGATTACCAAAACCAAATTTAAAATACTTACTTTGTTAAACTTGTCCATCGTTGCTTAATAGATTCCTGTGTACTGTAAAAACTCGTTGGTGTGGCGCTGTATTTCAAGTGTTGATTGTGAGTAACGGATTGCTGAGTGGCACTCGCAACTAACGGTTATCTTCTATATAACGTCTATTGCTATTAAGTATACGACGACGAAGAATTTTGATGACGAGACTTCCGCGAGATTTAACGAGAAATAATCATTTGGGGGCAAAAAAAAAAAAAAAAAAAAAAAAAAAAAAATAAATAAATAAATAAATAAACAAAATAATTAAAAAAAATAAAAATAAATAAAAATAAAATAAAACAAATAAATAAATAATAAAAAAAATAAAAAAAATAAATAAAAAAATAGAAATAAATAAATAAAAAAATTAAGAAATAAATAAATAATTAAAAAAATATATAAAATAAACAATAAAAAAAATAAATAAATAGATATAAAAAAAATTGTTATTTTTTTTTTTCAAAATTATTTATTCATTTTTACGGACCACGTTGTAGCAAGGGTTTGACGCATAAAAAAGGAGATTTATTTTATTTATTTATGTATTTATTTAAACGACGTCGCATCGTCGTCGAGGATATGTATTTCAACCGATTGCGATAGCTAATCGCCCCATTCATTTGGCGTCAGGTCGCGTTCTAATCTCGACAACCAGTCCGGCAGAAACTGGGGCACTTCGGTGACCTATTATCTGTCGGGCTGAGATATTCGTCCTGGGTAGTCCTAGGAGGTCAACCATCCCAGGCCTTCCCTCCCCTCTTTGGGGTGGAGTAAATTTATTGCTTACTGTATCGCCCCGACCGGGGAATGCCGACGGGGCTGCCAAGGCATTTTTTTAAAGGCCAGAGTGTTCCTTCTTCAGGGGCGCTGGCTTGACTCTTCCGACCTTATGTCACACACATCTTCCTGTGGTGGGATGGAAGTAAATCATGTGTTTCAACCGATCGCTGTGGAGACGAGTGGAGCGATCGGCCCCCGTCACGCGCAACTTCCTCAGAAGCTTTGTTCTATTCATGACGCGCCACACCGGGGACCGTCGTGAATTGACTTGGCTTTACGAGCGCCGCTCCATCGCCACTATTCGTGGAAACGCCTTGAGCCTGCTCTCGGCCTGCCAAGCCAGCAAGACATCCAATGAAACTTATCGAAGTTGCATATTGGTTTCGAGACATTTTATTAATAAATTACTATTTTCCTCCCCATTTGTCTTCTCATTCTTTTTTTATTATTAGTCAACTATTATTTAATATTTGTTGTTATGTTCCACAAATGTGATTGACATTTGTCATTTTCCCCTTTTATATATATATTTTTTTTTTCATGTGTTCCTATTTTGTTAAGGTAATGCTATTTTAATTTCTGTTCATAAATTTATTGAATGTAAAAGAAAAAATATATTAATATATTTTTGATAAATAAAACAGTAAATGAATTACGGTTGTCTCCCTTTGAATAAATGAAAATGGCTGTACATATTTTTACTTCCTCTTCGTAAATCGCTAACATTTGATTTTCTTTTATATAAAAAAAACAAATTGATTAATTTACGTAATTTTTAGTATAGGATATATTCAGCCCGTGACAGGTACGTACATCAAACAGATATTCCTCAGTGTTATTTATACCGCTAAACTGGAAAAACACCGAAAAAAAAGTTTGTTCTACTACGTCAAGACTCGGGAATCTCTGTAAGTATATCCATTGACGTACATTAAACAGATATTCCTCAGATTTTTTTTCTCTAAACTGGAGATGCACCTAAAATTGTTGGTACTTTATTGGTTAAGGCATAACTGGCCATGTTTTTCTTCGAAAAAAATCTTTTTCACATTTCATACCAGTTACGTGTACGTCCTCGACAATCAGTCTGAAAAAGACTTGTCCGTTGTGACGGCGGTGGTCTTTTTTGTTTCTATCGGACGGTGGTATTTGTTCCGTTCAGCTGTATCAGGTCCGTCCTCCCAGGCCTTACTTTCTCACTTTGTTAAATAGTTAGTTCATAGCTAACTGCCCGGGGCGCCCTCAATGGGGAATGCTGACGGGATTACTCAGACAATTTTTAATGGACCAGAATGCACTACCACATGTGATCTGGCTCATTCTCCCCATCCTCCGGCCTTGTGTCACATCTTCTCCCGGTGTAGGGGGGGGGTAAATACAGAGGATACGTCTTTGACAATCAGTTCGACAGGGTTGACCGCTCCGCCATTGCTCTGTCGGGCTGAGGAGTTTTTTTTAATAGAAATCGCTCCAGACAAGACATGAAGCCACTTGATGTAATGAGTTTTACAAAATACTACTTCAAGGTAAAAAAACTAGCGAACGATAAGTGTTAGATGGATAGATTCCGACCCAGAAAACAGCAATTCTTCCCCCGTTGTCAGAAACATCGTTCATGGAATGTGAAGACTAAAGGACAAAATAAGGAAAGCGATAGTTACAAGGTTGTCGAAAGTAAAACTAAGTTAGTCACTTTCTACTCTCGCTAATCAATCCTAAAATGCCCACTCGTCTAAGTTTTACCTGAAAGGGTTAGTTTATCGCGGATCGCCTGAGACGTCAATACCGGTGAATACTGATTGAACTGCTGAAGCACTTTATCATTATCATATATATATATATATATATATATATATATATATATATATATATATATATATATATATTTATATACTTATATACACTTACTTTTGAAAATGATTTGCGGAAAACTCTCTAGAGCTCTTTCGACTATCATTTCGTCATGAGAAATCGATAGTATAAGTAATCAAATATATCAACGAAAATGAAGAGCAGGGTAGGAGGGAATTGAAGTGGCAGCGAATAATAAAACACTATTTAAATAAATTTAATTTAATAGTCGTTTAAAACGGCACAGCGTGAGATTAAAAAAAAACACGGTGTGTGGGTTCAAAGTTCCCTAAAGAGAATTATCGCTCTCACAAACTCCTTCTACCGGTACAAGGAAGGTTTACGTAAAGCGATGTCTCCATCATATATAAATTTTGTACCTCCAAACATTTGTTTATATATGTATATATATATATATATATATATATATATATATATATATATATATATATATATATATATATACATATATATATATATATATATTTATATATATATATATATATATATATATATGTATATACATATATATATATATATTTATGTATATACATATATACATATATATTTATGTATATACATATATATATATATATTTATGTATATACATATATACATATATATTTATGTATATACATATATATATATATTTATGTATATATATATATATATATATTTATGTATATACATATATACATATATATTTATGTATATACATATATATATATATTTATGTATATACATATATATATATATTTATGTATATACATATATACATATATATATATATTTATGTATATACATATATACATATATATTTATGTATATACATATATATATATTTATGTATATATATATATATATATATATATTTATGTATATACATATATACATATATATTTATGTATATACATATATATATATATATTTATGTATATACATATATATATATATATTTATGTATATACATATATATATATATATTTATGTATATACATATATACATATATATTTATGTATATACATATATACATATATATTTATGTATATACATATATATATATATTTATGTATATACATATATACATATATATTTATGTATATACATATATATATATATTTATGTATATACATATATATATATATATTTATGTATATACATATATACATATATATTTATGTATATACATATATATATGTATATATGTATATATATATATATATATATGTATATATATATATATATATATGTATATACATATATATATATATATATGTATATAAATATATATATGGTAAAATGAAAAAGGAAAACCAAAAACTGGATGTTTTTTATGTGTACATCAACGTTTCGTCTTTATTTATAAGACTTCATCAGGATGATGATATAGGGAAAAGATATCATGCAAGCACAGATACATGTAGGGTAGACATGTTGGGAAGAAAAATAAAATAAAATGAAAAATAATGGCAGCGTCTTGCTGGACGTCCGTACTTGTTAGAGAATGAAAATGAGTGGGATAAAAAGGGGAAGGGTGGAGGGAGCAAGGACTACTGTGGCTGGCGATGAGAGAAAGAGGTGGGGGATGAGCAGGGGTAAAATGGATGGCAGAGAGAGATTGGAGGAAGAGGGGGAGGGGGTGTTTGACCAGATGGCTGTGGTCGAGATTGAAGGGGAAGGGTGAGTTGGAATGTTTGTGTGTGGGGGGTGTATGCAGGGAAAATGGGGATGGGTAGAGAAAGAAGGGGGGGCTGTGATTTTTGTGGATGGGCGAAAGTTATGGTCTTAGAGAGCGTGTTGAGAAAATGAGGGAATTTAAGAAGAGGTATGGGAGAAAATAGATGAGAGGGGGAAGAGGGAGGATTTGTCGTGATAGGGTGTGAAATATTTGAAATATTTGGAAAATGATAGCAATGAGTGAGGGATTGGAGTGGGTGGGGGAGGGGGGTGATTGAAAGGGTGGGTGAGGAATATTTGAAATATTTGGAACATGAGAAAGTTTATTTGGACTGTAGTATTAAAAATGTGAGGAAAAAAAAATATATATATATATGTATATACATATACATATATATATATATATATATATATATGTATATACATA
>OY744549.1:44836035-44848535 GCA_963556195.1 Sepiola atlantica
TTAAAAACATAGTTCACCCCAAACAAGACAGGCCGCCACTGTAGACGTAAGGGGCTACTGAAAAAAAAGAAAAGGGAGAAGGTTGGGGGGGGGGGTCAACCTAAATTGGGATTTGCGCAGCGAGATGTCTGTTTACATTAGTTTTAAATTTCTGCATGTCAGTACTGTCGGGGAAACACGGGGCAGGGAGGGAGTTCCAGAGGCCAGCAGCACGAGGAAAGAAGCTATTTGAGTAGAATGCTCTCCGGCATCTGGGGACCTCCACAGTGAATGAATGAGATTTAGTAGAATGTCGAGTTAGTCTAGTGAATTTACGTCGAGGGGGCACCAGAGTAGCCACTTCATCGGAGCATAATCCATTGAAGTATTCGTAAAACAAACACAAGGATGCCACATTGCGGCGATGGGATAGGGGCTGGAGCTTAGCTGACAGTGAGGGACCTATTAGGTTGACTACTCTTTTTTGGACTTTGTCAAGGAGTAGATGATGCACCAGCCCAGATGTGGCAACACTACTTCATGCATGGGCGGACACTTGTTAAGAATCGGTTCGTTCGTTCTTCTTTTTTAAATATCTCATCGCTTTTAGAGGTGGCGGCTTTGCCCTTGCAAAAAGGTTTTTGAGTCAGTGTCAGACAGCTCTTAAATATCATCCTGCTTATTGTAAGGTCGGTGTCGTCACTTAAGCCTGTTTGACACGCTTTGATGTCTAGAAGGCTTACTGACTGCAGACAACAGGTCGGCCGCGAGAGAGACGTTGTTGTCACGCTCTTCTTCTTTCTCTTTTTTATTTCTTTTCTTCTTTCTTTCTTTTGGTTATTTCTTTTTTCTTTCGTTCTTTTTTGAAAGTGCTTCCTTTCATTATTTCTTTATTTGCTTCTTTCTCTTTTCTTTCTTTCTTTCTTACTTAGATAGTTAGGCAAGAAAGAAAAAGAAAAAAAACGATGTATGAAAGGCAATTAGATTTTTATTCACTTATTCAACATTCTTTTTTTCGTTTTCTTTCTTGTATTTCTTTATTTCATTTACTTTCTTTTTCTTTCTTTCTTTCGTTCTTCTTGGTTTTATTTTCTTTCTTTCTTTCTTTCTTTCTGTCATTTTTCCTTCTTTTCTTTTTTGTTGGGGGTCTCTTCCATTAACTTTACACCCCCACCCACACACACGCATACACACACACATATATATTTATATATATATATATATATATATATATATATATATATATATATATATATGAAATTAAAAATGGAACAGTGGAAGACCCATCAGCTCAACGTTTCGCCCGATGTGATGTGGGCTTTTTCAAGAGCGGACGAAAAATTGCTGAAATGATAAACGACGGGAAGGTCATATAATTGGGGAATATATATAGTGGTAGGGTTCCACTGTTCCATTTTTAATTCTATTCCGTCGGATTGTTTTATCCTTTCATCTACGCATATATATATATATATATATATATATATATATATATATATATATATATATATATATATATATATATATATATATGTTCTTCTAATTTAAGCAGTAAGTTTTTGCGGGCAGAATAGATAAGGTATTTTACTGCTGATCACATTTGGATGTGATCACTCATTCGTGTTTCAGATATTCGCGTAGATACACATGCAATGTCAAGCCACAGTTACATGTTGGCTATGACGAAACAGCTGATATATATATATATATATATATATATATATATATATATATATATATATATATATATATATATATATATATATATATATATATATAAATATCCTTAACTCGTGAGTTTGTAAAGAAAATTCTTCCCCTCAGAGGACCATAACCGCAATGACATTACTGCAGGTAATAAAATTAAACTTTGAAAAATATAAAAATATATATAAAAATACATAAAAGTATATAAAACATCAAATATATCAGCTCAAAACATACTGTCATTTACTGCATCGATTGGAAACAGATTTCCCGCCTGGATAATTTTTTCGTTTTTGGACAACCACTCACCACCTGGATCACTTTTCAATCAACCTCTTGAATATCTTTCCTGAATATGTTTTAAATTGTATGACGTGGATGAACTGTATAGCTTTAACAACAAAGTTAAGGACTTTAAGGTACTTTGCCTGAACATTGAATTCTAATAAAATTTGATTCGCACCTTATTTTATTACTTCATTTTATATTATGCTATTAATGCTCTATCCAGTATATTGAGCCTCAGTTTTATCCGGATGTTCACTAATTAAAGATATTAGTTGCCTCGTATATCTTTCGTTGGATTAACTTTATATATATATATATATATATATATATATATATATATATATATATATATATATATATATATATATATATATAAAAATCCCGAAACAGTTTTCATGGTAAACAACTGACGATCCCTTATATAAAAAAACATATAAAAAATATATTTATATTAGAGAAAATTCTGGGAAGTTAACTAAAATAGTAATTGCAGTAGATTGATTGACTTACTAGTCTAACATCTTTCATCGAAAAAATTTTTTTTTTCTTCAGTTTTGAAGGTTAAAAGAACTTCCGAGACTATATATATATATATATATATATTTTTTTTTTCGATATATATATATATATTTTTCGAAAGCCAACTTATCTATCTGTATTTCTCCTCTGATGATAATATCTCGATCTTTGAAAAGCCTTGGCTTAAGGAAAGAATAATAAACACTAGTTTATTACTGAATACACCTTGCATTGAACAATTGAAATTTGAAATAAATTTGGACAATCGTCGCATATTTATCACCCTTTTTTCTTCTCTCTCTCACTCTCTCTCTTTCTCTCTCTCTCTCTCTCTCTCTCTCTCTCTCTCTCTCTCTCTATATATATATATATATATATATATATTAATTTAAGTTAAGGATTTATTCATGAATGTTAAAATCTTAAAAAGAACACACCAGTTTACCTAGTATTTTTCTTTCTTTCTTTCTTTCTTCTTGGTTTTATTTTCTTTCTTTCTTTCTTTCATTTTTCCTTCTTTTCTTTTTCGTTCTTTTTTTTTCATTTCCTTATTTCTTTTTTTTCTTCGTTATTTTCCGTCTTTCTCTCTCCTTATTTCATTTTCTTTCATTTTCGTCCTTTTTTCTTTTTTCTTTTTTCATTATTTCATTTGTCATTTTCTCTCTTTTAATTATTATGTTTTTCATTTTCTTCCATTTTGTATGTTTTAGCGTTCTTTCTTTCTTTCTTTCTTTCTTTCTTTCATTTTTCCTTTTCTTTTTCGTCCTTTTTCTTTCATTTCCTTATTTCTTTCCTTTTTCTTCTTTATTTTCCGTCTTTCTCTCTCCTTATTTCATTTTCTTTCATTTTCGTCCATTTTGTATTTTTTAGCGTTCTTTCTTTCTTTCATTAAGTTTTTTCCTTTTTTAAATTTTCGTCCTTTTTTCTTTTTGTCATTTTTTCTCTTTTATTATCGTTTTTTTCTTCTTTATTTTCTGTCTTTCTCTCTCCTTATTTCATTTTCTGTCATTTTCGTTCTTTTTCTTTTTTCTTTTTTCTTTATTTCATTTGTCATTTTTTCTCTTTTAATTATTATGTTTTTCATTTTCCTCCATTTTGTATTTTTTAGCGTTCTTTCTTCCTTTCTTTATTTCATTAAGTTTTTTCCTTCTTTTATTTTTCGTCCTTTTTTCTTTTTGTGATTTTTTCTCTTTTATTATCGTTTTTTTTTTCATTATCTTTCGTTATTCTTTCATTTTTATTTTTTATTTTATTTTTTAGCGTTCTGTCAGGTCCCAAACATCTCGGGTGAGAGGGTGCGAAAAAAAGTGATAATGCGGAACGCGACGGCGGAGATGAACACCATTCCAAAAGAAGACTTCTAGAAGAGTTTTCGGCAGTGGATGGATCGGTGGACTCAGTGTGTGCAAGCACAAGGGACCTACATTGGGGAGGTTAAAATCCCAACCCCGTCACGTACTTGAAATATTTTTTCTGGCCTAAGGTCGGATACGTTTTAGACAGACCTCGTGTATATATATATATATATATATATATATATATATATATATAAATATATGATAATTTTTATTTACACAGACATGTACAAAATTTGCGACACTGGCATGTCGATGTTATCGATCAACAGTTACTATAAACTGAGATCTCATCAGGCAGAGTTAGAATCCGATCTTAACCTCAGATCATATTTAGTTCTCTCCAAATATGATCTGAGGTTAAGATCGGATTCTAACTCTGTCTGATGAGATCTCAGTTTATAGTAACTGTTGATCGATAACATCGACATGCCAGTGTCGCAGATTTTGTACATGTCTGTGTAAATAAAAATTATCATATATAAAGCTCTATTTTGATATTGATCACTCTTTATAATCCCGGTTGAAATTCTTTGGATTACCACCCTGTGGATGTTTTTACCTGGATTATTACCATTATTATATATATATATATATATATATATATATATATATATATATATATATATATATATATATATATATATATATAAATATATATATATATATATATGAGAGAGAGAGAGAGAGAGAGATAGAAGGATTAAAAGGAATTAGAAAAGCGACGGAGGCAGATCTTTTTTCAATTCAGTTGCTCAATGCAAGGTATATTCCGGAAAAAAAGCAATTTATTTAATTAATTTTTTCCTTAAGCCAGGCTTTTCAAAGACTAAAATCTTATCATCAGATCTGCCTCTGTCGCTTTTCTAATTCCTTTTCATCCTTCTATCTATCTATCTGCTCTATCCGGTATATTGAACTGTATTATACTTTTCACAATAGGTTTTACCTTTCCTAAAAGTTCGCTTTTAGTTCTCTACTTTATATACGTTTTGATATATATATATATATATATATATATATATATATATATATATATATATATATATATATATATATAGATAGATACTGTATATTACATAATTCAGCAATGTACCGCGGTTTCATCCAAAAAGGCAGATTTAGTCGGGCGTTACTACAATCGTTTCAGCTTGCCTATGATTCCACTGGGCACAGAGATTTACTCAAGATGTCTAAATCTGCCCTTTTGGATGAAACCGCGGTACATTGCTGAAATATGTAATATACAGTATCTAAATAAATTATATTAGCTCTCTTATATGATCGAGCACTTTATTTGATTTCTTATCATATACAACCTGACACACACACTATATATATATATATATACATATATATATATATATATATATATATATATATATATATATATATATATATATATATATATATATATATAATATACCTTCTTTGTAATATAGTAGGAAAAATCCCAGCAGAGTGCTCGATTAATAAAGAATTAAAAATTAAGAGCGTAATATTTATTTATATTGGTACAGAAAAATTAGTACAACATTCGTACCGTCGGTTTCAAGCACGGAAGGTCTTACCCATCCGGCTCTCTTCAGCTTCTGTTGTCATCAGCTGAAGAGAGCCGGATGGGTAAGACCTTCCGTGCTTGAAACCGACGGTACGAATGTTGTACTAATTTTTCTGTACCAGAATAAATAAATAAATATATATATATATATGAGACATAGATAGATAGATAGATAGATAGATAATATATTTAGATAGACAGACCGATCCATTAATTAATGTATGTACGAAAATGTAAGAGCAGTTGGTCTTACATTTTCGTCTGCTTCCCAGACGTCATTTCGCATGTATCTCCGAACGGTCGACGAACGGTTTCTAAAACAGTACTACGGCGAGACAGTTTAGCGCAGACGTTGCCACCATAAACATCATCAGCATCGTACACAGTACAGTAATACTGCGACAACATCAGCATCAACTACTGCTACCCGTAGCCATTCTCCGATTTCTTCGTTGCAATTACGCGTTCTCGCTCACCTCCGCCGCTGGTAAAGGAATTCATCCCCAGTCGTCCTGCGCACTCTAGCAAGGGTTATGAAGACGCGGTGGAGAGATACTGGGGTGTTGGGGGACACTTGTTGTCACTTGCGCACCGGTAAAGTATCATCTGGGATGAAGGGTTGAGTGTAAGGCGGGATGTAGAATGAAAAATATAATTAAATAAAAAAGAAAATAAAAAAAGCGGGAATAAAAGAAAAAAGAAAGAAATTAAAGAAAACCTATTACTACTATTGCTATTATTACAACAATTATTATTATTATTAATAATGCCTATTACTAATGGAGATTTGGTATCTGTTTGTCTGAAGCCGAAACTATACTATTACTTCTATTAATAATGGATATTTGGTATATGTCTGTCTGAAACCGAAACTATACTATTACTTCTATTAATAATGGAGATTTGGTATCTTTCAGTCTGAAACCGAAACTATACTATTACTTCTATTTATAATGGAGATTTGGTATCTGTCTGTCTGAAACCGAAACTATACTATTACTTCTATTAATAATGGAGATTGTGTATCTGTCTGTCTGAAACCGAAACTATACTATTACTTCTATTACTAATTGAGATTTGGTATCTGTCTGTCTGAAACCGAAACTATATTATTGCTTCTATTGATAATAGAGATTTGGTATCTGTCTGTCTGAAACCGAAACTATACTATTACTGCTATTAATAATGGAGATTTGGTATCTGTCTGTCTGAAGCCGAAACTATACTATTACTTCTATTAATAATTATGATTTGGTATCTTTTTAAAGCCGAAACTATATTATTACTGCTTTTAATAATGGAGATTTGCTAACTGTTAGTCTGAAGCTTAAACTATACTATCACTTCTATTAATAATGAATATTTAGTATCTGTTTGTTTGAAGCCGAAAGTAAACTATTACTTGTATGAAAAATGGAGATTTGGTATCTGTCTGTCTGAAGCCGAAACTATACTAGTACTTCTATTACTAATGGAGATTTGGTATCAGTCTGTCTGAAGCCGCAACTATACTAGTGCTTCTATTACTAATGGAGATTTGGTATCAGTCTGTTGTAAGTCAAAACTATACTAGTGCTTCTATTACTAATGGAGATTTGGTATCAGTCTCTCTGGAGTCGAAAATATACTATTACTTCTATTAATAATGGAGATTGTGTATCTGTATGTCTGAAGCCGAAACTATACTAGTGCTTATATTACTAATGGAGATTTTGTATCTGTCTGTTTGAAGCCGAAACTATACTATTAATAATAGGTATTTTGTATATGTGTGTCTTTAGTGGAAACAATACTATTACCTGTATTAATAATGGATTTGGGTATCTGTCTGAAGCCGAAACTATACTAGTACTTCTATTAATAATGGAGATTTGGTATCTGTGTGTCTGAAGCCGAAACTATACTATTACTTCTATTAATAATGGAGATTTGGTATCTGTGTGTCTGAAGCCGCAACTATACTATTACTTCTATTAATAATGGAGATTTGGTATCTGTCTGTCTGAAACCGAAACTATACTATTACTTCTATTTATAATGGAGATTTGGTATCTGTCTGTCTGAAGCCGAAACTATACTATTACTTCTATTAATAATGGAGATTTGCTATCTGTCTGTCTAAAGCCGAAACTATACTATCGCTTCTATTACTAATGGAGATTTGGTATCTGTGTGTCTGAAGCCGAAACTATACTTGTGCTTTTTCATTGCTAAATTCGGTTTACGAAACTATTTCAGACTAATATACAATCTTTAAATGCTCAATCTATGTGTGAGGTAGTGTAGTACGTTTTTTTGGAGGGGGAGTGTAGTCTTGATATTATCGCCCAGGCATTACCTCCTCTTTTTGAGGGTCGAAGGGGTAGTGTAGTATCTGTTCGGCGATCATGATACTATATTTCCAGGGAACAACTTTTCTATTTTTTATTAGTGGGGGTAGTGTATCATCTATTCTCTTGTCATCATAACATCTTCCCAGGCGTTACCCTTTTCTTTTGAGGGAGAAGTGTAGTATATGTTCGTTTGTTATTAGATCATCTTCCCAGGCATTAGCTCCACCCTTGAGGGGGAGTGGCAGTGTAGTATATTTTTATTCGTCATATATATTGGAGAAAGTATGCGACCAGAGGGAGCATATTTTTTCCTTGTGATGATGATGATGATGATGATGATGAGGAGGATGATAATAATAATAATAATAATAATAATAATAATAATAATAATAATAATAATAATAATAATAATAACAATAATAGAATTCGAAAGTTCACGGAACTTGCCAGAGAATTGAAAGGAAAATCGAACACGAAGACAGTGAGACTAATAATCGTAGGAGCACTAGGAACAGTCCCGAAAAAAAAAATGAAAGAAAAGAAGACTAGGAGAAATTGGAACACAAGGGAAAACTGAGATTATGCAACGGTCGGCCATGATGAAAACAGCTGAAATCTTAAGGAAAATCCTCGAATGCGGAAACCAGCCCACGTAAACTACAAACGCTAACCAGTCACATGGAAGTTGCAAGAGAAATAAAACAAAAAATATGGAATCCCGAGGGAACTGAAACTACAAGAAATTTCATAAACGCCCCCCCCCCTCTTCCCCCCCGCCCCAACACAATGTGATGGCACCAGCCTCGGCTGAAACCACACACAATATACATGAAGGGTCAAGGAGGATGGAAAGATCGAGGAGTGGTTAACGTCACGGACTGACGACCTGGCTGTGCCAAGTTCGAATCTAGATCGTTCCATAGAAACACTTTCACTTAGGATGTTGGCAACCTTCACGTGCTTCCCCCCCCCCCGTAAGTACCCGATGTCGGGATGGCCAATGCCAACAATATAAGCATCTGATTCATAAGATGAATGAATCTTAACCCTAACGCTAACCCTAACCAGAGCTTCACAAAGAGTAATGTCAACAAGAAATCAATGGTAAGCCGCTGTTGCCATAACGCAAAATTATTTGCAATAGTTAATGAATGGTGGAGGAAACTTGTCACTCTGGCTGTAGGGAACACCGCCCGTTATTGTCAGTGATTGATTCATTGATGATGACCTGTGTGAAAACTAGCGATAATAAAAAAAAGTGCGAAGAAGACCGGGATCCTGAGGATGTGTCTTGCCACTTATTAAGAGAAAACCATCAGTCGTTTTCAGCGAGAATTCAACAGTAAACAGCTGTTGCGATAATGGATAATAATTTGGAACAGTTAGGAAAGAGCCATATACTGATGGTAATCTGAGGAGACTTGCTGTCACTCACTCTCTTTATTGCCAATGAGCAATCGCTGACAATGACTTGTATGAGAATACCTAATGAGTAAATAATAATAATAATAATAATAATAATAATAATAATAATAATAATCACAGAACCAGGGGAGATAGAAAACTGCGGAACCACAGAACCTGCTGAGATAGAACTCAATGAAAAAGAAGCAAGTGAAGTGGAGAACATAAGACGATACATGTTAGAAAACAAAACAAAACTCCCATCTCTCAGGAATGAAGTAGCGAAGAAGTTACAAGCAGAAACAGAAAGAGTAAACAGACTCCTCACACACATCCCAACAGAAACTATTACAGACCTAAACAACCTGATATATGCAGGGGCAAAATCGGTAAGTATGAAACTAAGAAACGAAGAGAATGGACAAAAGAGAGGACCGACAAAACCTGGATGGGAAATCAGACTGGAAACCCAGATCACCAAACTTCGGAAAGAAGCTAAAACCGTGAACAGAAGGAAGGAGGACATGAAACGATTAAGAAGCAAAAATCAGAAACGCAAGGAAAAACTAAATGAGAAACATGAAGAAATAAAACAAAGGATAGCAGCAATAGAAGGAAGACTGAGACGATACAGGTACAAATCAGAACAGAGCAAACAGAACAGGACCTTTGAAAACAATGAAAGCCAGTTTTACAAAAACGTAAATGGAGAAAAAACAACGACAGAGCAACTGAACCCAACAGAAACAAAACAATTCTGGAGCAAGATATGGGAAGAACCAAAAAAGCACAACAAGAATGCCCAATGGTTGAAAAACATGAAAGATGAACTGCAAGAAATCGAAGAAGGAACCGAAACAGAAATCAACAAAGAAACGATCAAGAAAACCCTAAGAAAAATGGCAAACTGGAGAGCACCAGGCCACGATGGAATACATGCATACTGGTTTAAAAAATTCACGACCCTGCATGAAAGAATAGCGCAGAAACTGAGCGGATGTATCCGCAAAACAGACATACCAGAATGGATGACGGAAGGAAGAACAACACTAATACAAAAAGACCCCAAAAAGGGAACGACCCCCAGCAACTACAGACCGATAACATGTCTACCAATAATGTGGAAAATTCTCACAGCACAACTGAGAGAACAAATCTACCAATCCCTGGACAAACGTGGACTGCTCCCCGAGGAACAAAAAGGATGCCGGAAAGGACAAAGAGGTGCACATGATCTACTATACATTGATCAAAAGACTCTGAAGGAGGTGAAGAGCAGACAAAAGAACATAACCATGGCATGGATTGACTACAAGAAAGCCTACGACAGAATCCCCCAAACATGGATAATTGAATGCAAGATACCAGACAGGATTATTAATCTCATCCAGAAAGCAATGGAAACATGGAGACTAAAACTGACAGCCGGAGGACAATACCTGTCTGAGATAAAAATACAGAGAGGCATTTTTCAAGGAGACTCTCTATCACCACTACTGTTTATAATAGTCATGATGCCACTCAACTACATACTCAGAAAGTGTGATGCCGGATACAGGTTTACTGATACAGAACAAAGAATAAACCACCTGATGTACATGGATGACCTTAAACTGTTTGCAAAAAACAAAACAGAACTGGAAAAGCTGATAAACACAACCAGGATATTCAGCCAGGATATCCAAATGGAGTTTGAAATAGAAAAATGTGCACTGCTAGAGATCAAAAGAGGAAAACTGGAAAAGACAGAAGGTATAGAACTCCCCAACCAAGAGGAGATGAGGGCGCTAGGAGAACAAGATAGTTACAAATACCTGGGAGTTCTGGAAGCAGACACAATCAAATATACACTAAACTATATAGCAGAAATCTAGTAAAAGGGATAAACACATGGGCTGTATCACTAATAAGATACTCTGGACCATTCATAAGCTGGACCAAAGAAGAACTCAGGCACCTTGACCAAAGAACTAGAAAACTAATGACTATGCACAATGCACTGCACCCAAAAGACGACACGGACAGACTCTACGTGAAAAGAAATGAAGGAGGTAGAGGACTGGTAAGTATAGAAGACTGTGTGGAAGACACCAAAAAAGAGCTGGAGAAATATGTAACCCAGAACACGGAAAGACTGATCACCACAGCAAGAGACACCAGCCCAACAAACAACCCCGGAAGCACTGAACCCAGAAACAAAAAGACAAGAAAGGAAAAGTGGGAAGAAAAACAACTACATGGACGCTTTATAAGACTCACAAGCGATGAAGCCAATGAAAACAGCTGGGCATGGCTAAGAAAAGGAAACCTGAACAGAGAAACGGAATCTCTGCTGACGGCCGCACAGAACAATGCGATTAGGACAAACTTTATTAAAGCAAAGATAGATAAAACCCAGGAAAACAGCAAATGCAGATTGTGTGGACAAAGAGACGAAACGATAAATCATATAATAAGTGAATGCAGCAAGCTAGCACAAAGGGAATACAAGAACAGACATGACAGCATGGGGAAAGAAGTACACCGGGAAATGTGCAAACAACTGAATTTCGAATATGCAAGAAAACAGTACAAACACAAACCAGAAACTGTACTAGAAAACGAAAAACACAAAATCATATGGGATATGAATGTACAAACAGACAAACCCATAACAGCAAGGAGACCGGATATGATAATAATCAACAAGAAAGAAAAATCCTGCAAAATCGTGGACTTTGCCGTTCCAGCAGACCACAGAGTGAAGATCAAAGAGACGGAAAAGAGAAGCAAATATACTGAACTTGCCAGAGAATTGAAAGGAATATGGAACATGAAGAAAGTCAGTATAACACCAATAATCATAGGAGCACTAGGAACAGTCCCCAAAAACATGGAGAAAAGACTAGGAGAAATAGGAATCAAAGGGATAACTGAGACAATACAAAGGACAGTAATGATCAAAACAGCTACAATCCTGAGAAATGTCCTCGAATGCGGAAACCAACCCACATAAGCAACGAATGGAGAACAAACACATGGAAGCACAAAACAACAGAACCGGGGAAAATACAACCGAACGAGAGAGGCGCAAGCATAGGCTGACGCCACAAAAATTATGGACAGAGGGTCGAGGAGGGAAAGCGCAAAACCAGACCTCCACTGGAAGAGCGCGGACAGCTCTGGGACCTTGGGAAGGCTTGTTGCCACTCTGGCCCCAGAGGAGACCAATGGCCATTATCAGCGAGAAATCGTTGGTAGGTGGCTGTTGCGATTACCGCAAGATCATCAGCGGTGATGAACGAAAAGAGGTGGAGCATACTGGAGGCCTGAGGAGACTTGTTGTCACTCAGACTCCAGGGAATACCACAGGTT
>OY744549.1:44853535-44891035 GCA_963556195.1 Sepiola atlantica
TATATATATATATGAGAGTATAAAGTGGACCTTGGGTTTACTTTCGGCAACCTCGTAGCTCTCGCCTACCCTATATTTTCCTTTAGTGCTCACCTTTTTATGAGCGATGTTTCTGACAAAAGGGGGAAAATTGTTGTTTTATAAGTCGGAATCTAACACTTATTATATATATATATATATATATATATATACATATATATGTATATATATACATATATATATATATATATATATATATATATATATATATATATATACATATATATATATATATATACATATATATATATATATATATACATATATATATATATATATATATACATATATATATATATATATATATATACATATATATATATATATATATACATATATATGTATATATATATACATATATATATATATATATATATATATATATAATTACACGCTAGTTTTTTTGGCAATAGTATAACGGTGCTTACCGGTGCGTTTATTATTTGTCGTTTTAAGAAAATGCAGAGGCATGCATTCAATTTTTTAAAATTAATTAATTTATGAATTTTATATATATATATATTTTTCTTCTTAGAATTTCTTAAATATTTCACTGCTAACGCTTCATGTACACAGTTAAACTTCAATTCCTCCTTCGGCCCACGGAAGTATTTTTAAAATGGCCCGAATTCTCAATATTAATTCCGAATACGTGCGCTCAACATCTCACTATTGGATTTACTTCATTCTTGAACTCTTTTCCATGCTGCCTTCGCGAAAACCGTCCTTTTCCATCTGTAAATCACCTTTCAGTGGACACCTCATCAACGGACAATTACCAACTGGATTTTACCCATATCTTTTTTCACACGAACTTTTTTTTCACTCTCCATTACTTAATATTTTTTTCAAATTTTGGATTTTGGATTTTCCATCGCCAACTTATCTAACTATGTAATTTCTCTGATGATAAGATTTTAATCTTGAAAAGCCTTGGCTTAAGGAAAGAATAATAAACATAATTTTATTACAGAGTATATCTTGCATTGAACAATCGAAATTGAAATAAATTTGTCATTCGTACATGTTTATCTCTCTTATTTCATCTCTCTCTCTCTCTCTCTCTCTCTCTATATATATATATATATATATATATATATATATATATATATATTATGAATGTCTCTTGTTATTAAAAGAAGTGATGAATTTGAATAAGTATCGACAGCTAAAATCAATAAGAGATATATTATTATTTATTTTAGATGAAAGTAAAATTTGCAGCTAATAAAATAGCCATCTTCAGAAGATAAAATATTTTTTTTTTCTTTTTCATCTTTCTAACAAGAAGCAATTTTTTTTATAACTAGCCTTGCGGAAAGTTTAAAATACTTCTTTGTTCTTATGAGATCGATGTAATGTTTGTTACAAGAATGTGTGTGAGGCAGTGTATATTTTGACAAATTATGAATGTGTTTTCTTATTATATGGCACTTCAATAAGTGACCGTTATCGAAAGCTGTGAGTTAAAAAAAAGAAGAAAGAGAAAAATCGGCAGTTAAGCTTATGAACGCTGTGAGTTGACAAGGAGGATTAAAATTTATTTGAAATTGATGTCAAAGAATTGAACAACAAATGAGGAGGAGGAGGAGAAAAAAGGACTAAAAGTATATATATGTATATATATATATAATTAAAAATTTTTTTAATGGATTCGTCTACACACTTTAAAATCCAGCAACATTTTTGTAAGTAACGGATAAATTTTATTAGACAGACGAAAACACAGGTAAGGAGGACTTTTTTTCTTTTTTTAATAACTAATATAAGTTAGCAAAACATTTATACGGAACAAAACTTAGGTTTAGTATACGGAACGTTTATGTTTTTGTCTTTTAAGGGAAGTGGTGTCTGCTCAACTCTACTGGGAAGCCATGAAATTAAATACTGTCTTGTTTTTAAATTCCCGAAACAGTTTTTCATGGTAAACAACTGATGATCCCTTAAATAATGTTAGAAGCAAACTAATATAATAACTGTGAAAGTTAAATTTACTTACATGAGTGATTTTCCACTGAACGACTTGGGACTTACGTTTTTTTCTTGTTTTTCTTTAATATAGTTTTAATGGTTGAGAAACTTCCAAGACTATATATATATATATATATATATATATATATATATATATATATATATATATATATATATACTTTCCATAACCCTCTACCGTGCTAGAAAACATCTCACACCTGACAGTATCCTATATCTTTACAAAGCCACCATCCGCCCAGGCATGTGGTATTATTGCCACATTTGGGTTGATGCCCCATTCACTCCCTCTTAGACAAGGTCCAAAAAAGAGTATCTATCTGATAAGTCCCCAAAAGGTCCAAAAAAGAGCATCTATCTGATAAGTCCTTCACTATCCAGCAAGCTCCAGCCCTTATCACATCGTCGCAATGTTGCATTCTTGTGCTTGTTTTACAAGTACTTCAATGGACTGTGCTCTGATGAATTTGCTTCTTCGGTTAGGGTATGTGCTCCGATGAACTTTGCTGCTCCGGTGCCTCCTCGGCGTAAATACACTCGACCAACCCGACAATCAGCTAAATCCCATCCATTCACTGTGGAGGTCCCCCGATGCCGGAGAACCTTCTACTTTACTTGTTTCTTTCCTCGAGCTGCAGGCTTTCGGAACTCCCTCCCTGCTCCGTTTCCTCGACTGTACAGAAATTTAAAAAACTAATGTAAACAACCATCTAGCTGCACGACTCCCAATTTAGAATGATCTCCTAAATTTCACCCCAATTCTCAGTAACCCCACTACGTCTACATTGGCAACGTGCCTTGTTTGAAGTGAACTCAGTTAAACAAAAAAACGCCCTACTATCTTGGGCCAAAGTGTTCACTTTGTTAATGTTCATGTTCGTCAATTCACAAACGTTTTCTATCCATCTTTTCTTTTTGTCAACTTTTCGATCGGCTTCCTTGTATCATGCCTTCAACGCCTATTTTGCATAGCCCTACACTAGAACACTTAACGTCACCAAACAATCTCAAGACTTTACATGTGATTACAGAGAATATTGATGGGATGTCAGTAAGTTTTCGCAACTCTGCGATACTGATGTGATCAGATAGTTTATGATATGTAATAAAGCACATGATGTGGCTTTTGAAGGTTTCTACTCTTTGATGTAATTTTACAGTCCAGTTGACACATTCAAATCTATAACGCATATGTTCTTCCTGTAGTCTTATGACTACAGGAAGAACATATGCGTTATAAATTTTTGTTTTGCTTTTGTAGGAGTAAATCCTCCTTGATATTCATACTTATTTAACGAACTCTTTTCTGTATAGTGAGATTTACCCACCGAAAAACAAACATAGCTACTGAATGAGATCCTTGTCCTGTGGCAAGATCCTGAGGACGACACAATTGTGAATGTGAATAATAATCTCTACACTGACGATACCCGAAAGGATGAAACGTTAACGTATGAAGATAAACAAATATTTATAATTATTTGTCGCCCCCAATCAAGGCTGGGCACTGTAGTGAGTAGTATTAATACAGCCGTCGTCGTAGCTTTAATGCATGTTCCTTCAGTAGTTGAACACTGTTGACGACAGCTGCCTTTAATAAGTTTAAACTCCCGCTGATTTATCTAATTGTTCATAGTGGCCGAGTGGGTTAAGACGTCGGAATTTGAGTTAAAACATGACTCGTGTTCCGGGTTTTCGAATCCTGCGACCGGTATGAATAGCAATCTATACACTGACGATCACCAGTTTCAGTAGACAGGACCCGGGAATGTGTAACTTTGTGTGTCCGCGCCGTGGACGGTTCTCGAAGAGCTGTTAACGTCCTGGCACGATATACCAGCTCCCTGAGAAACGATAGTCACATTCCCTTAATGTGTCCGATACTCTACCATCTGAGCAAATTAGACAAGCTAAAAAAGACATTTTGATTCAACTACTTACAGAAATGGTTTATTTTCACTTCTTTGAATCATCTTCGATATAGTTTGGAGTCTGCGTTCGCGCTCGATTTTTTAAGGGGGGGGAATTTCACTCTCTCCACTCATTTTGTTTTGGGCGTGAAAAAATAACCCCCCGTAAACAAAAAGATATTGAGAGACATTTTTTATAATTTTTTTTTTAACTAAAAATGTCTCACTACCCAAGAACGCGACAGCCTAGCAAAAATAGTCGATAGATTTTTTATATGTCTTAGGCAGCGCCATTAATGCTCTCCAGAGAATTATCTGGGCCGAGGGAACCACTGGCTGCTGAAATTGAACGCTTGCAGAAAAGAAGCGTGCTAACATTGGCTGCTGAAATTGAACGCTTGCAGAAAAGAAGCGAGCTAACATTGGCTGCTGAAATTGAACGCTTGCAGAAAAGAAGCGAGCTAACATTTAAATGTATGAAAAATATATTTAATTTATTTTTTCATTCCGAAAAGAGCAATTAAAACTTGAAAGTCGGGTTGGCGAGCATCACATACGTCGTGTACGAAAGCAAAACAGCAACTGAAAAATCTCCCTCGCTGTGATAAGAGAGAGAAAGAAAGAGAGAGAGAGGGGGAGAGAGAGAGGGGAGAAAGAGAGAAAACAATCAAAGAAAGATTTTTATATGTCTTAGTCGACGCCATTAATGCTCTCCAGAGACTTAATTACCTGGGCTGAAGGAACCACTGGCTGCTGAAATTGAACGCTTGCAGAAAAGGAGCGATCTAACATTCATATGTATGAAAAATATATTTAATTTATTTTTTCATTCCGAAAATAACGTGTACGAAAGCAAAACAGCAACTGAAAAATCTCCCTCGCTGTGATAAGAGAGAGAAAGAGAGAGAGAGAGAGAGAGAGAGAGGGGGGAAGAGAGAAAAAAACAAGCATAAAAAGCAAAGAACGAGACAGAGAGAAAATACAGTCACCGATGTTTTTAATTTACAAGTCTGCGGTGACGAGTTCATTGGATTCAGCCTACCTGACCTTTCGGCTAACCTCGAGCCCGTGATTACATACACATCTGTCAAATTCGTCTAGGCTCAAATCTGATTGACGACACACTCCTTACACCAGTGACTACATTTTGATTTAATCAACACCTTGTCGATTTTACGTGTCTCAACGAGAGAACAAGGAAAATCAGACACAAGGCTTTTTTAAAAGAAAGCTTATCGTTGTACCACAGCCTTTTGGTAAGGACCAAAGAATAGTGACTGTTCTGGTGCAACACGTAATCTTTTCTGTCCTCGGTCAGTGAAGGAGAAATCCGTCCAGACTGAGACATTTTTTAAGTAAATAGAGACTACCAGTAAAATGAATTTGTTGTCGTTCTATTGTTATTCTTATTACTATTTGAGTTATTAGTATTTCTTTGATATATCTTGTTGAAGATATTATAAATAACCCGAGTGGAAGGTCTTTAAAATAATAGGTTAATTTCCGGATATATATATATATATATATATATATATATATATATATAGAGAGAGAGAGAGAGAGAGATAGATAGATAGATAGAAGGATGAAAGGGAATTAGAAAAGCGACGGAGGCAGATCTTTTTTCAATTCAGTTGCTCAATGCAAGGTATATTCCGCAAAAAAGCAATTTATTAAATTATTTTTTTCCTTAAGCCAGGCTTTTCAAAGATCAAAATCTTATCATCAGAGGAAATTGCTGGGATAGATAAGTTGGTGAAAAGCCAAGATTTAAAACTTGAAAAAGTAAAACAAAGATTGTGGGGGAAGTTTATTCCTCGTGTCTTCTAACGACCTACCTACAAACCACTTTCTCCGCTGGACTTTTTGACACCGGATTTTATTTTACAATCGGACACTTGCTTGCATTCGGGCAGCTTTTTGCCTTGTTTTTTCCCCACAATCTTTGTTTTAATTTATCAGATTTTAAATCTTGGCAAAAAGTAAATTTTAGTAAATAGAGATTATCAATGAAATGAATTTGTTGTCGTTCTATTGGGAAAATTGAGTTATTAGTATTTCTTTTCATTATATTTGATATATTTTGTTGGAAGGTCTTTAAAATAATAGGTTTATTTCCGGATTTATATATATATATATATATATATATATGAGAGAGAGAGAGAGAGAGAGAGAGAGAGAGAGAAGGAGATAGATAGATGGATAGATAGAAGGATGAAAAGGAATTAGAAAAGCGACGGAGGCAGATCTTTTTTCAATTCAGTTGCTCAATGCAAGGTATATTCCGCAAAAAATATTTTTTTCCTTAAGCCAGGCTTTTCAAAGATCAAAATCTTATCATCAAAGGAAATATCTGGGATAGATAAGTTGGCGAAAAGCCAAGATTTAAAATCTGAAAAAGTAAAACAAAGATTGTGGGGAAGACGGTGGTTTCTGGAGTTTAACTTTGAAACCTCTCAATTTATTTCTCGTGCCTTCTAACGGCCTAACTACTTTCTCCGCAGGACTTTTTGACACCGGATTTTCTTACAATCTGACATATGCTTGCATTCGGACAGCTTTTTGCCTTGTTTTTTCCCCACAATCTTTGTTTTACTTTTTCAGATTTTAAATCTGGGCTTTTCGCCAACTTATCTATCCCAGCAATTTCCTCTGGTTATAAGATTTTGATCTTTGAAAAGCCGGGCTCGAGGAAAACATTCATTAAATAAATTGCTTTTTGGCGGAATATTCCTTTTCATCCTTCTCTCTATCTATCTTCTCTATCCGGTATATTGAACTGTATACTTTTCACAATAGGTTTTACCTTTCCTAAAAGTTCGCTTTTAGTTCTCTACTTTATATATATATATCTTGTACATATAGGATATGTTAACAGAATATATATATATATATATATATATATATATATATATATATATATATATATATATATGTATATATGTTAACATATCTTATATGTACAAGATATATACATATATATATATCTTGTACATATAAGATATGTTAACAGAATATAGAATATATAATAGGGCAGACCGACTAGAGAATACATAAGACAGGATGTTAAGACTGCATGTGTCTTAACCCGAATGTGTCGACTGCTCTCTGTAGTCGTACTTATATTCCAACGAGTCCATCTAGTTCGTGAATGGGGAAGTCAGGTTATCCCATCACAACAATATTATTGTCTGTATTATTTTTACGTTCGTAATTCCGTCCAGGTTACAATGTTTGACTATTTGCCTTTTGGAACACGCGGTCCCAGTCCCGTCGGACCCCAGCCCTTAGAGTTATCTCAGCCTCTTAGCAAGTCGAGTGAATAGGTTATCCCTATCCCCACTTCCTGGTAATAAAGAATTCTACAAGATGCCCCCTCTCCACTTTCAATTTTTTTGTCTTCGGCCTCTCCCAAATGTCATTTATCTTGGAAGAACACCATCCATTTTCCAAACTCCAACCCCTGTTTTTGTCTTCCACTTAGATCCGCCTCCCATTTAGAGATTGACCTGCTTAGCGACATCATATTAATCACCAATCACTATCTTTGTTGATCGAACGATCACATTTGTTTTAGACATTGGTGAAAGGGGATAACGTACATACGAATATAAAATGCCCGAGCGCATTATTATATAGACTAGCGAGACCCGTGGAAATTCAACAGTTGTATCTTTCGTTTATTTCTGCCAAAAGATATTTCTATACAATTGACGTTCAGCGCGAACGCAGACCCGCGACTATATCGTACCACCTTAGTTCTAAGCTGAAACTAACGTATCTAAGAACTGTGGTTAATGTAGTTTCGGGATATGTCTGGTTATGGGGGTCTATTTCCCAAACTCTTGTGAGAGAGAGAGAGAGAGAGAGAGAGAGAGAGAGAGAGAGAGAGAGCGAGAGAGCAGTTGGTTTTAAACCAGTGAATGTATAAAAACAACGAAACGAAACGGCATTCACCGTAAGCTCGTTAAGCCGGCGTCCTTCCGAAGTTTCTACGGAATATAAATTCACAAGCACTCCCCAGTGGAATGTATAAATGTATATGAAAAAAATAGAACCCCAAACAGATGTTTAAGGCCACAGTACATTTGTGGTATCAATAAGACTTACGAGAGGTTATTGAGAAGAAGAATAAGAAAAAGAAGAAGGGGAGAAGAAGAAGAAGAAGAAGAAGAATAAGAAGAAGGTGGAGGAGGAGGAGGAGGAGAAGAAAGAGAAGAAGATGATGATGAAGAAGAAGAAGAATAAGGGGGAGAATAAGAAGAAAAAATAAGAAGAAGAAGGGAAGAAGAAGAAGAAGAAGAAGGGGGAGAAGAAGAAGAAAAAAGAAGAAGAAATAGAAGAAGAAGGGGAGGAAAGAAGAAGAAGAAGTGGGGGGAGGAGGAGAAGAAGAAGAAGAAGAAGAAGAAGAAAAACGAAGAAGAAGAAGAAGAAGAAGAAGGGGAGGTGGAGAGAAGAAGAAGGAGAAGAAGGAGGGGGTAGAGGAGAAGAAGAAGAAGAAAAACAAGAAGAAAAGGAAGAAGAAGAAGAAGGGAGGAGAAGAAGAAGAAGAAGAAGAAGAAGAAGAAGAAGAAGAAGAAGAAGAAGGGAGGAGAAGAAGAAGAAGAAGAAGAAGAAGAAGGGAGGAGGAGAAGAAGAAGAAGAAGAAGGGAGGAGGAGAAGAAGAAGAAGAAGAAGAAGAAGAAGAAGAAAAAGTTTACAACGACATAGATAAGCCTATTGAACTTGTGTTACTTTTATTCTCACATGTTGAGCGAGTTTTCCAACGAACACCTTCTGGTTGAGCAAAGCACAGGTGGCAAACAGCCTTGGCAAATTTATTCTCTGACCCTTAGCCTTAAAATCATATTGGCAGTCTGCAATCATATTTAGATGCGAGTGTGTAAAAATAGGGTTGAAATGGCAAATTTATATATACGGTTAAAATTAGAAGTGGAGTGAGAGAGGCGTGTCTCGGCAGTGACGTTACAGAGACAGGAAACCGATATTCTGACGTGGCAAATGAGCAGAGAAGATCTTTCTCTGTTGACTGAATCAGAAAAGAAATAGATAGATAGATAGAATAAGATAGATAGATAGATAGAGAAAGACAGAGAGAGAGAGAGGGGGAGAGAGAGAGAGCAGTTGGGGTTTAGACAGTTGGTTCCCCATGAGGGATATTTTATGAGTAGGCATGTATATTATAAAGAAAAAACCCAAAGAGATTTAAAAAACCCAATGACATTTGTGATGTTAATTTATTAATAACGTTTAAGAGAGCAGTTATTGTGAAGAAAAATAAAGACGTAGTCGTCTCCGAATAGAGACAGACAGACAGGCAGACAGGCAGACAGAGAGTGAAAGAGAAAGAGAAAGAGAAAGAAATAGATAGAAAGAGAGAAAGAAAGAGAGAAAGAGATAGAAAAAGAGAAAGAAAGAGAGAAAGAGATAGAAAGAGAGAAAGAAAGAGAGATAAAGATAGAGATAGAGATAGAGAGAAAAAGTGAGAAAGAGAAAGAGAAAGAGAAAGATAGAAAGAGAGATAAAGAAAGAGGAAGAAAAAGAGAAAGAGCAAGAGGAAGAGGAAGAGAAAGAGATAGAGTAAGAAAGAGAGAGAGAGAGAGAGTAGAATAGAATCTTTGGCTGCCACATAACCACTGCGACTACATAAATACGACCAGCAGTTTTCATCGATGAAGTGGACGGACTACGTCACAGGAGACCCCACAAGCAATGATCTGGGGAATTAAGGTCGTGGCCATGTTTGTTCAACCCCTCTGACGATAAGCTGCTTTCCTCTAAATTTACTTGTGATGAAGCCCCTTTTATATTTGTTGTGAGAGCCCTTAAGACCCCCAAAATGGTCTTAGACGAAGATAGAGGAACATTCAAACATTGATTATGACTGTGACATAGACCTTTATAGAATGACCATATCTCTAACATCTATATTCATCGACCAATAACGTGAACACAAACAAGCACGTCTCAAAATGATATCCCCCCCCAAAAAGAAACTATCACAGTTTTACACAAAAATAGGCTCCAAACAGAAAAAGAGAAACATTATAAAAAATTACAAGTCATGTGACTTGCCTACAATTACGTCCACAGGCTACAGAACTGTTGCCCGCCTAAAATAAATTCGTTCCTGCAAGCCGGTATAGAATTCAACAGTCACGGAAGACCAGTTATCCAACCCCGTCCGTACAACAGTCGCATAGAAGCTGACCAACAAAGAAGAGTCAACACGTTTATAGAAAGAGTTGAAACTAATATGTACCCACTGACACACTTACTCAACACAAAGTCTTCGAGAAGAAACCAGATAAGTATTATTTTTCTTTCCAATACCAACTTTGTTCTGGTTTATTTATTCGAAATTAGATTCTATTTTTAGGCGATTACGTGTGCAATTGGCAGAATAAATAAAATAATATGATAAAAATATATTGGAAATCAGCTTCACGCATAAATTTTACGTAAAATTCCCCGCCGTTCCCGGCCCATCCCAGCGTTTTAGGTGACAGTTAACCACAATTATTACTTTAAATTTTTTCTTCGGCGGGAGATATATTCCGTGGAGTTTGGGAGGAGGGGGTCACGGTTTAATATTTATTTAAATAAAATTAAATAAAAAACAGACATAACAATTCTTTTACAAACAAAACAAAAAAAATACGAGTTAAGAATAAAAATATAAAAATAATTCAACGTTTTATTTATTTACAAAAAAACAAAAAAAAAACAAAAAAAAATATGTACTTCTACAGAATTTGAACCGAAGTGTTTTTTTTTTGGGGGGGGGAGTAAAATAACCCTAAACTAATCCTAATCAAAGTTTTAAATTTACTTTCGCAAAAGTCTGTTTGGTTCGGTTCGGTTCAAATTCTGTAGAAGCCCTCATTGAAGGAGATATCCTTCTACACTGTGGCAATTTGTATTTTTGTTACACTCCAAGGTAAACGTTTTCTTGGGTACATGGATTTTCCACAATTCAAAAGCGACATTTGTTTCTTTACATAAAAACTATCCGTTGTGATCTATTTGCGTTCAGTCGGCAGTTTACACATTTCATTTCATTCTTTAACATTCACCCCGGGCAACACCGGGCGACGGGTACCAGCTAGTACATATCTATTGTGTGCTCGTTTATCATTTTATACACTTCTCTTTCCATAATAAATCCTTATCGTCGTTACTTGTTAGCTTGAGGAATAATAGCCTAAATATAAATACTACTACTACTACTACTACTACTACTACTACTACTACTACTACTACTACTACTACTACTACTACTACTACTACTACTACCACTACTACCACTACTACTACTACTACTACTACTACTACTACTACTACTACTACTACTACTACTACTACTACCACCACCACCACCACCACTACTACTACTACTACTACTACTACTACTACTACTACTACTACTACCACTACTACCACTACTACTACTACTACTACTACTACTACTACTACTACTACTACTACTACTACTACTACTACTACTACCACTGCTACTACTGCTACTACTACTACTACTACTACTACTACTACTACTACTACTACTACTACTACTACTACTACTACCACTACTACTACTACTACTACCAATACCACCACTACTACTACTACTACCACTACTACCACTACTACTACTACTACTACTACTACTACTACTACTACTACTACTACTACTACTACTACTACTACTACTACTACCACTACTACTACTACTACTACCACTACTACTACTACTACTACTACTACTACTACTACTACTACTACTACTACTACTACTACTACTACTACTACTACTACTACTACTACTACTACTACTACTACTACTACTACCACTACTACTACTACTACTACTACTACTACCACTACTACTACTACTACTACTACTACCAATACCACCACTACTACTACTACTACTACTACCACTACTACTACTACTACTACTACTACTACTACTACTACTACTAATAAATTGTAATTAGTTATGAAAACGAACCCCATCCAAGTAAAGAAGAAACGATAGAAAAAAATAATTGACCGCGCAAGCATATTTATTAATTAAAAACATAATATTTTTAACACTTATCCTCGACCGGCTTTTAACCTTAATAAGTGATGACTCATTAGTAGCATAACATAAAACAAGTCTTCCTCATTCATGCCAGGGCTCACGGTACACCTGTAAAATAATGATGCAGACATGTTGAGTAATAACGCATAAGACGTCACGGGGAGGCTAAGGGCATGACCCCTGCAATAATGAAGAAATACCGAAGACTAGATAGATTGTCAATTAGGCTAAAAGAACAACGGAAATGAATCAGTGACTTTTGAACGAGCCTAGGTGTGTGAAGTTGACGAGTTTATTTCGGAGTATGACGTCGAAAAAAGAACAACTCGGTAACCTTTAAAAAAGAGTCGGGTGCACGAGGCCAGAAAAAGAAGGCACCCGAAGTGCAAAGTCAGAAATTAAAACGGCGGTTTTAATCGAAGGAAGAAGGAGCGTTTACGTAGCAGAGATCGAGTTGGGAGGATACAGAGAAACTCTTGTCGTGGGTCAGAAGAGAGGTACCCCCACACACGGTCGAACTGCCCTAAACAACTGGCGTGGGAATCACAAGCCTTCCTTAGATTCCGGGAGCAGACTGCTACAGAACATATTGTCGTGTTTCCCTCTAGGTTGCAAGGTAAATCCCTCTGCCTGGTTTCGTGAATGTAACCTATGTTGGGTAGAGTCGAAAATCAACCGCCGTCAAGGTAAGGAAAGAGGTTTCTTCGGAAGACAAGGGAAAGAACAATAATGCTAAAGGACTTTTGCTAACAAAGAAATATTTAATTATATATATGTCTATACCCAGCTTACACCAGCTGGTGGTGAAGAATAAAGACACAGAGTTTCTCGAGCATGTCCTTGTCTCTATTGTTGTGAACGGGTATTGCAACACGCCTACATTGTTTGTGACTATATAATCAATAAACGTTTGCTTAGTTATTTGTTTAAATTTCATATATAGTTATGGCCATCCCCGTATATAGGTGGGGGCGCTTCGATCGGAAATTTCAATGCGCATGCGTGATAAAGCTTCGAGTTTATTAATTCTACAAATGTAAAGCTGGCCCATTGTTTTAAATCTTTGATCCACGCGAGGCAAATGTCCTTTTAAACAAAGGGAGAAGAGCGGGTTCTTTCAATATAAGCAGGGGCAGCTTAAAATGATTTATTTGCGCGCACAAAAAGAGCGTTAAGCAAATAGAAATGGGGGACTTTTAAGTGAATGGGGAGAGGGGGGGGGAAGATAGCGGAAGTGTTCATTCTCGTCTGAAAAAGAACTTCCGGCGGAAAAAAGGATGAATTGATGACTACCGTCTTGTATTGATTTACTCCTCTCCAGGAGTTAGGCACAAGGCCAGTTTTTCTCTTACTCCCACAAGTAAGATGTGACCAAAGGTCGGGTCGGGAAAGTGGGGTTTAAAAATTGCCTGGGTAGCCCCGTCGGCATTCCCCGGTAGGGGCGCCTCAGGCAGTAAGCAATAAACTTACTCCTCCCCAAAGAGGGGAGGCGAAGCCTGGGAGGGTGGACCTCCTAGAACTGCACAGGACAGACCCATAGACCGGCGTAAATCAAGCCCCGAAGGCCAAGACAATACCAGTCTATGGGGTGCAGTATCCATCGGAACAGATACTACACTTTGATCTTAGCCAAAAGGCCAACGTCTTGTAACGACAGCTTCGTTTGGTCTTTTGGCTATGAGCAAGGTGTAGTATCTGTTCTGATACTACACAGCATCCTTTCTGTCCTCAGTCAGACCGAGAACATTTTTATTCTTGTTCTATTCCAGAGTGCCTCCCTTTTTTGAGGAGCTGACTTCTTCCTGGATTAAATACCGATATTTTTTCTAACTCTTCCCTCGTGGGGAGGTAAGTAAATAGGGACAGCTGCGGAGGAAAACGTTTACAGAGTCTACATTTAATTCGTTTTCTGGTTTATGCCGTGATTTACTGTTTCGTCTCTTTACTCACAGAGTCTACACTTGCAATATGCCTGGTTTATGATTGTACCATTTGTCTGCATGTGTAGAATACATATATTTGCATAGTTTCCAGTAGACTATCTTTCCAGACCAGTCGTTTCTTTATCTGTATTCGTTTTAGGCTTGCATTCCGTTATGATATGATTAAGTGTTTCGTCTCTTTACTCACAGAGTCTACATTTGCTAAATGCCTGGTTTATGATTGTACCATTTGTCTGCATGTGTAGAATACATATATTTGCATAGTTCCCAGTAGACTATCTTTCCAGACCAGTCGTTTCTTTATCTGTATTCGTTTTAGGCTTGCATTCCGTTATGATATGATTAAGTGTTTCGTCTCTTTACTCACAGAGTCTACATTTGCTAAATGCCTGGTTTATGATTGTACCATTTGTCTGCATGTGTAGAATACATATATTTGCATAGTTCCCAGTAGACTATCTTTCCAGACCAGTCGTTTCTGTATCTGTATTCGTTTTAGGCTTGCATCCCGTTATGATATGATTAAGTGTTTCGTCTCTTTGCTAACACAATCTACATTTTCTATATTCCTGGTTGATGCTTGTACAATTTGTCTGCATGTTTAGAGTGCATTTACTTGCATAGTTCCCAGTAGACTATCTTTCCAAACCAGTCATGTCTGCTTTTGTATTCGTTTTAGGATTGTTTGCTGCATTCCGTTATGATGTGATTAAGTGTTTCGTCTCTTTGTTAACAGAATCTACATTTTCTATATTCCTGGTATATTGTACACCATTTGTCTGCATCTGTAGATTGCATTTACTTGCATAGTTCTCAGTGGACTATCTTTCCAAAGCAGTTGTATCTGTTGTGTATTCGTTTGGGGAGGGGCCTAATTACCTGTATTCCCTTATGATATCATTTACTGTTTCGTCTCTTTACTCACAGAGTCTACATTACCTGTTTTCCTGGTTGATGCTTGTACCATTTGTCTGCACGTGTAGAGTGCATTTTCTTGCATAGTTTCCAGCTGCCCACCTTTCCAAACCAGTCGTGTCTGTTTCTGTATTCGTTTAAAGCTAGTTTGCTACACGCCTTTATGATGTGATTTACTGTTTCGTCTCTTTGTTCACTCAGTCTAAATTTACTATTTTCCTGGATTGTTATATATATAGCAATAGTTAAATTTGTAATAGTAGGAGGTGGAGTATTTGTAGTATTAGTAATAGCTTCTCTCTTTCATTTCTTTCTTTCTTTTTCCATCTCATCTTTCTCTCTTTTCAATTCTTACCTCATTCGATGTTTTCTTTTTCTTCTTTTTCCTTTTAACCATCGTGCTCTCCTCTTTTTATAATAAGTGCTTCTTCGCTTTCCTTTACTCCTTCCTGCTGTAGCCCGTTTCTCCGGTGGTATTTTAGAAGAACACGAGTCACCGCCATCGCTCCACCAACTCCACTCTCGTCTTTAGACCGTAGGCGGTTGTGATTCATTCAAGCAGATGCGGCTGACGATATTCACTGCTAGCAAATTCATTCCATCGGAAGTCCCTATTTGTTTGCCTCCCCACGAGGGCGGAATTAGACACAGGTACTGTTTTTTTAATGTGGGGAAAATGTAGCTCCCATACAGGGACACTCTAGATTGAAACAACAATTAATAAAAATGCCTTAGTCGAGAAGGCGAGAAAATATGAAATGTAGTATCAAAACAGATAGTACACTTTGCTCCTAGCCCCCCAAAAAAGGGTCACGAAAATACGTGTCTATCGGGGAGATAACAGGAGATAGTTTGTTAATACATACATTTAGTTCACGGACATTTTGTTGGATAACAAACATTAAAATACGGTAAATACATGGAGATGCACAAGGAAACAACTAGTAGAAATGAGTCTCAAACAAAAGATATAGATATTCCATTACAATAAGAAAACGCACGTGTTCTTTGAGGCAAAAATCGAAGTTCATGTGAATGCATCGACTATGTAAATTTACTTACAACAATCTAAACGGTGACGACATGCCAGTTGGTCAATGATATACAGCATTCAGTTATTTGACCATAGTCTAAGAGTCGGTTGACTCTACCAGAGAAATAACCTTGCAAGCAAGGCCGTTATCATTTAAAAGGCGTACTCAAGATGAAAGCCGGTTGAACATCGTTCGACCACGTTTGAAGTTATCGCAATAAGAGGCGAAGGTTAGTTTTGAATTTCCTATCGCGTAAGAGAACAAGAATTAAAAAAAAACTCGCACCAGAAACTCTCTCTAAATTTAACACCGAATGTCTCCAAGGGAAATAACTCTAGCTCAAACAAAATAAAAAAGGGAGCAGACGTATAAGCAGTAAAGATTTGGTACACGACGCAATGAACTGTTTAGAGAAACACATATACCATATAACGGCTGTAAAAAGGACACTTGAAAAGAGAAACTGAATCTATATAACAAAATAGACAGATCACCGTCAAAGAGAACATTGAGTTAAATTAGACAATAGAAAACTAGACAATAGAAAAGCGAGAATGGAAAAAATAGGAAGCGAAGTGAGTACATGGGATATTTATAAGACGAACCAAAGAAATTGCACGTGAGAAAACATGGAGACGGCTGCAAAAAGGACACTTGAAAAGAGAAACTGAATCTCTACTGACAGAAGCACAACACACCCTGATTAGAAAAAAGACTACATAAAAACGATCAGGCTGGGAAGCGATGCCATAAAAACGAACGATGTAAGGCAGCAGATGGGCAAGAGATATTCGGAGAGAGTGGGCAGGGTTAAGGTTAGAGTTAGGGTTAGGGTTAAGGTTAGAGTTAGGGTTAGGGTTAGAGTTAGGGTGAGGGTTAAGGTTAGAGTTAGGGTTAGGGTTAGAGTTAGGGTTAGGGTTAAGGTTAGAGTTAGGGTTAGGGTTAGAGTTAGGGTTAGGGTTAAGGTTAGAGTTAGGGTTAGGGTTAGGGTTAGCGATGGAAGGAGTAGAACTATTGCAGACGGGGCAGAAAAAGGCGTTTTGACCCCTAGTTGGGAATGCCCTCAATGTCGACGAGAGCCTGTCTGTACTGAACGTCACGAGGCCCAATTTCGATTGAACATGAGGAGGGCCGAAATACTAATATATATATATATATATATATATATATATATATATATATATATATATATATATTAGTATTTCGCCTTCTTAATCAGGATCCATGCACCTTGGAATAGACTCCAAAGAGAGGTAATAAATGCGCCAACAACGCATCAATTTCTAGGTGAATTTGGACTGGTGCTGGGCTACTGTATCCTCTTCTGTGTAAATTTCTACCATTTTTTCCCTACATGGCGACTGAAGCATGTTTGTTTTACTTTTTGCAAAATGAATTGAATTGAAGTGAATTAGATATACTCTGGTTAGGACACTTACCACCGGGCTTAGTGACCCTCGGACGACAGAGGGAGGTCCTGTAGCAGATACAAATCAAATTACCCCATAATTTGAGATTGCGTGTATACTCGACCAGCCAATTGTGGAGGAAGTATAAGACTGTGGATGTTGTTGGAACATAATAACATTGTATTGTTGGTTTCTGTTCCTCTGTCGGATAGACATAGTACGTTTGAAATTTATCAGGCCATGAATGGACCCATTACATACCCGCAAGCTGATTAAAAGTTGACACTAGTTTAAATCAATAATTTGTGTTTGTTGACTAGGAGGTGTCTAAATTTTGAATGGGGGCAGTTATGTTCTTTCAAGTGTTGGCAAAGCGAACTAAAGTCGGAGAGATGTAAGGTGAGCCTTCAGGAAAGTGTAGTAGTGGTGGAACCAATGTAATAATTAGTTTTATTATTGTTGGAGATACATTCTCCCATACAACATTGAGAGGTTAGTTCGTTCTACTAAATTATGGGCCTGAGGGAAAGGGTTCTTGTTAATTATGTGGTTAAATGTTTAACATTTTCATTACAAATAATAAATCTGATTTTATTATTACATTTAGCGGGATATATATATATATATATATATATATATATATATATATGGATTTAAACTTGGAACGAGATATAATCTGCCTTATTTGGTCCTGGAAGTATTTAAAAATGGCCTATTTCTCCCTTTTCAATTCCCTTTAAGTGCGTCTAGACTCACCTATATTTTGAACACTTTCTCCACACTGCTCCCACGCAAAGAGTTTTTCTTCACATTCTACAATTCATTTGACTTCTTTTCAACGGAAATTTACCACCCGGACAATCTGCATATATTTTTCACGGAATTTTTCTTTTCATTCACTGCGTTTTTTTTAACAAAAACTCCTTTAATAATACTTTTCATATTTTTCAAATATTTGAACTTTGGTTTTATCGAAAGCCAACTTATCCATCTGTATTTCTCCTCTGATGATAAGATTTAGATCTTTGAAAAGCCTTGGCTTAAGGAAAGAATAATAAACACTAGTTTATTACTGAATAACCTTGCATTGAACAATTGAAATTTGAAATAAATTTGGACAATCGTCGCATTTTTATCACTCTTTTTTCTTCTATCTCTCTCTTTCTCTCTCTCTCTCTCTATATATATGATGGACTCTCCCGTCGATTTCGACGTATGAGTGCCCCACCAGGGGCTGCCCGCGCGTGAATTTGTAATTGCAAGGGTTGCGCAATCCCCAATAACAACCTGAGTCGGCATTGCTTGATTCCAATGGCAAGTAGTAGTACAAGACGACTGGAAACAATGCCGAGATAAGCAGAGAGCACATACAGCACCTGGTATTCCCAAATGGTCACCCACTTAGTACTGGCCAGGCTCGACGCCGTTTAACTTCGTTGATCTAACGGGAACCGGTGTGTCAACGTGATTGTGCCATATATATATATATATATATATATATATATATATATATATATATATATATATATATATATATATATATATGTAAAAATAAAAATGGAATAAAGAATAAGCAATTCAACAACTAACAAAAATAAACTCAAAAACTCATGTTGTAAAGTTCCACCGAGATATTTCGGCCGTAGATACGACCATTTTCGATCAGTTAATAAACTTTATTTCAAAACGGAAAAGTTTTCAAATTTATACAGAGAATGCGATTGGAAGAAAATGTCACGTGCAGAGAACAACAAAACGGGGAGAAAAAGGAATGCGAGGAATGTTATGAAAAGAGAAAGAAAAAGAAGATGAAGAAGAGGAAGAAGAAGAAAAAGATACCAATCAACCAGTATATATATATATATATATATATATATATATATATATATATATATATATATATATACATACATACATACATATATATATATATATATATATATATATATATATAACAATAACATCAATGTTTGGTGCATTTTTAGTCAAGAAGCCGGTAAACATATATATATATATATATATATATATATATATATATATATATATATATATATATATATATATATATATACCGGCTTCTTGACTAAAAATGCACCAAACATTGATGTTATTGTTTTTTTCTCTCCGCTTGCAAAACTCAACACTGTTCTGTAAAGTTAAAAAAACCCAACAAATTTGTTTTTCTTGCACATAACAAAAAAAGGGTTGATATGCCGTAAAACATAACAACGAATCCAAACACCATAAATAAATATTTGAAGATATTAAGAACTTGAAGCAAAAATACTTTTACCAAAATGAACGGATTCGGCATTAAATAACCCGAAAAAGGGTTGATATGTCGTAAAACATAACTAAACAGAAAAACTAATAGCGTTGGAATAGTTTAGATTGTTATTATTAGCATTGTCTAATCGTTAATTTCATTTATTCGTCTACAAGATGATTGTGATATATATATATATATATATATATATATATATATATATATATATGATAATTTTATTTACACAGACATGTACAAAATCTGCGACACTGGCATGTCGATGTTATCGATCAACAGTTACTATAAACTGAGATCTCATCAGGCAGAGTTAGAATCCGATCTTAACCTCAGATCATATTTGGAGAGAATGAAGTGGAGGGATAGAGAAAGAGAAGAAGAAGGAAAGAAATTTAACATTTCAAAAATTAAAGCCGTTAAAAAATTAAAATTAAAAATTAAAAAATCAAAAAATCTAAAAATCTAAGAAACAAAAACAAAAATCTAAAATCTAGAATCTGAAACAGACATGGCAAATAAATAAATAAATAAATAAAAATATAAGGTGGAAAGAGGAACAAATAATGATGAGGGGAGAGACACATAGAGGAAAAAGAAGGAGAGAGAGAGGGCGTCTGTTGATTCAGATAGGGAGGGAAGGAGGGGGTGGTAGACATGCACGAATCAGGTGTCAAAAAAAAAAAATATATATATATATATGTATATATGTATATATATATTAGTATTTCATGTATCCACATGAAATTTTATAAGGAGATATCATTTTTTATGTATCAATTTTCACTATTTACTTCAACAGTGCTCGATACGTAAGTAGAGCTAGGTAGTAAGCAATGAAGTATACTTATGGCAATTAAGCTACATAGATCTCCCGCGTTTCATCCCCCGGGGGGAATCTTCAGGCTTGAATTTTAGCCTGAAGATCCCCCCCTGTGATGAAACGCGGGAGCCTCTGTGTAGCTTAATTGCCATAAATATAATTTCATTGCTTACTATATATATATATATATATATATATATATATATATATATATATATATATATATATATATCGAGCACTGCTGAAGTAAATACTGAAAATTGATACATAAAAAAATATATCTCCTTATAAAATTTTATGTGGATACATGAAATAGTAATATATATATATATATATATTTCTCCCTTTTTGTTTCATTTTACTTCACTTGAAGTTCTCAGAAATCAAGGACATCCTACCTAGGGCTTACACTTGATCTCTATATGGGATACATAGATATTCGAATATTCCATTAATGTTTTTCTTTACCTGTCAAACGTTGAGTTAGTTAAGAAGTTAAGAACATTAATTTTCCTCTCCCCAATTGACCAGTTAACTATGTTATTGTATATCTTTCTCGTGGTCTCTTGGTCTTACCGGATTGCAGGACAAGAATTCATCTAGTCTGGTGGAGTATCCAGCTAAGTGATGTTACTTTAGGAAACATTACTTTGAAAAAGTGCACAATTCCTCGTATGAGTCAGAGTATAGTCGTGTCGAGGGGATCTTATTTGGGCTTCGAATACTATATTATTTTGAATGAATTGTAGGGTAAAGTATCCCCATCAGCAGTTTGAGGGGCTCCCGATCTTCAGGTCTTGAAATAACATAATGTTATTTAAAGACCTGAAAATCGGGAGCCCCTCAAACTGCTCTCCTGAAACAAAATCAATTTTGTAGTCAAAATGAAATAAATTATCATTTATATATATATATATATATATATATATATATATATATATATATATATATATATATATTATAATATAAAATGAAGTAATAAAATAAAATGTCAATCAAATTTGATTAGAATTCAAAGTTCAAGCAAAGTATCTTAAAGTTTTCAAAGATAATTCTTCTCTTCAGAGGACCATTACCGCAGTTACACTACTACAGGTAATAAAATTACGCTTTGAAAATATATAAAATTATATACACAAATACACAAAAATACATAACATCAAACATATCAACCCAAAAACATACTTTTTGTTGAATCCATACAGTCCATCCAGGTCATACAAATTGAGAAGCATAATCAGGAAAGACATTACTCCAAGTTATAAACAGCAATCCATATACGTGAAATTGAAGGGGCCGGCAAAGTTATCCAGTCGCGAAATGTGTCCATATTCAATGTTAATGATAAATAAATCAGATAATACAAAAAGTCCAATCAAAATTCCAAAATCCCGACATGTGCAACCCAAGTCAAATCAAATTATATTATAATATTAATGCTCTATCCAGTATATTGAGCTTCAGTTTTTATCCGGATGTTTCACTAATTATAACATATTAGTTGACGCTTATATCTTTTGTTGGATTGCTTCATTCATATATATATATATATATATATATATATATATATATATATATATATATATATATATATATATACATATATATATATATATATATATATATATATATATATATATATATATACATATATATATATATATATACATATATATATATATACATATATATATATATATATATATATATATATATATATATATATATATATATATATATATATATATATATATAAAGTGGTGTACTAAGAGCGAACTTTTAATAAAGGTAAAATATGCAGAATATTGCATTCGGTCGCCCTTAATCGGACGCGTCATTATTTTTCGTTATATATATATATATATATATATATATATATATATATATATATATATATATATATATATATATATATATATATATATATTTAAAACGAAAAATAATGACACGTCCGATTAAGGACGACCGAATGCAATATTCTGCATATTCTTTACCGCTTAGGAAGTGGAAAGATACTAAAAAGCAACGACACTGTCCTATCGCCAGTTCAAAAAAAAACAATAACACAACTGCGTCTATTGCCTTTTTAGTAAAGTTTTTGTTATCAATTAACCGTTGCAGACTAATTGAACCATACCATAAATCTGTACGTTTTATTGGGCGAGAGGCACTCTAACGAAGTGACATTCTGACAACCCATCTACCCTAACCAGCCGATCGCCAGTTGCATGCTTTTTGTCAAATTCAAAAATTCAGATATGATCGCCACTATTTTTACCGCTATTTTTACCACTATTTTTACCGCTATTTTTTTTACCGCTATTGACACAAGTGCCACGGAGAGACTTATTTTTTGAAAGCTTCATTAGCCGAAACGTATTTTTATAGAAATACTTCTTATTCTCCATTTAATTCTTCTTCTTCTTCTTCTTCTTCTTCTTCTTCTTCTCTTACTTCTTTTTCTTCTTCTTCTTCTTCTTCTTCTCATTCTTCTTCTTCTTTTTCTTATTCTTCTTCTTCTCCTCATTCTTCCTTTTTTTCTTCTTCTTCTTCTTCTTCTTCTTCTTCTTCTTCTTCTTCTCTTTCTCCTCATTCTTCTTCTTCTTCTTCTTCTTCTTCTTCTTTTTCTTCTTCCTTTTCTTCTTCTCCTCATTCTTCTTCTTCTTCCTCCTCCTCCTCTTCTTCTTCTTCTTCTTCTTCTTCTTCTTCTTCTTCTTCTTCCTCTTCTTCTTCTTCTTCTTCTTCTTCTTCTTCTTCTTCTTCTTCCTCTTCTTCTTCTTCTCCTCATTCTTCTTCTTCTTCTTCTTCTTCTTCTTCTTTTTCTCTTTCTCCTCATTCTTCTTCTTCTTCTTCTTCTTCTTCTTCTTCTTCTTCTTCTTCTTCTTATTATTATTATTATTATTATTATTATTATTATTATTATTATTATTAGCAGTAGTAGTAGTAGTTTTAGTATTATTCACTCATTAGAGTTATCACATAAGTAATCATCAGTGTGTTTCTTCTTCTTTCACTTCGAATTATTCGTAGTAGCAGTTATAGTATCATCATTAGTATTATTATAAGTAGTATTAGTATTAGTTGAAGAATTAGTTACAGCTTAGGAGTATTCAGACGAGTAATTATCAGCGATCGCTTATTAGTAAAAACAAAAACAAAAAAAGCAAAAAACAAAGACACAAAAAAACATGTGGAACTGCCCGTTTCTTTTAATCGCTATGTATCACACTCGATGTTCCCGCACTGGTCGGTGACTTTCTCTGGAATTTGAGTGACAATAACCCTCCTTACGATCGCAGTACTCTCTGTACCCTTCCAGTCGATGCCTGGACAGTGCTACTCCACACCTCAACTTTTCCATCCCCTCAGATCATCTAGAAAAAAACTTTTTTTTACCCAGGGTGAACAGTCACATAGAAGTTACAATAAGAAGAAAACTAAACCACATGAAGAACACCACCGAGTAATTAATTAATTAATTAATTAATTAATTAATTAATTAATTATTATTATTATTATTATTATTATTATTATTATTATTATTATTATTATTATTTTTACTATTATTATTACTATTATTATTATTAGTATTATTATTACTTTATTATTATTATTATTATTACTATTATTACTTTATTATTATTATTATTATTATTATTATTTTTACTATTATTATTACTATTATTATTATTAGTATTATTATTACTTTATTATTATTATTATTATTATTATTATTATTATTATTATTACTTTATTATTATTATTATTACTATTATTACTTTATTATTATTATTATTATTATTATTATTATTATTTTTACTATTATTATTACTATTATTATTATTAGTATTATTATTACTTTATTATTATTATTATCACTATTATTACTTTATTATTATTATTATTATTATTATTATTATTATTATTATTATTATTATTATTACTTTATTATTATTATTATTATTACTTTATTATTATTATTATTACTATTATTACTTTATTATTATTATTATTATTTTTACTATTATTATTACTATTATTATTACTTTATTATTATTATTATTATTATTATTTTTACTATTATTATTACTATTATTATTACTTTATTATTATTATTATTATTATTATTATTTTTACTATTATTATTACTATTATTATTACTTTATTATTATTATTTTTACTATTATTATTACTGTTATTATTACTTTATTATTATTATTATTACTATTATTACTTTATTATTATTATTATTATTATTATTATTATTATTATTATTATTATTATTTTTACTATTATTATTACTATTATTATTATTAGTATTATTATTACTTTATTATTATTATTATCACTATTATTACTTTATTATTATTATTATTATTATTATTATTATTATTATTATTATTACTTTATTATTATTATTATTATTACTTTATTATTATTATTATTACTATTATTACTTTATTATTATTATTATTATTATTATTATTATTATTATTATTATTATTATTATTATTATTACTTTATTATTATTATTATTATTATTATTTTTACTATTATTATTACTATTATTATTATTAGTATTATTATTACTTTATTATTATTATTATCACTATTATTACTTTATTATTATTATTATTATTATTATTATTATTATTATTATTACTTTATTATTATTATTATTATTACTTTATTATTATTATTATTACTATTATTACTTTATTATTATTATTATTATTTTTACTATTATTATTACTATTATTATTACTTTATTATTATTATTATTATTATTATTTTTACTATTATTATTACTATTATTATTACTTTATTATTATTATTATTATTTTTACTATTATTACTATTATTATTACTTTATTATTATTATTATTACTATTATTGTAATAATAATATTATTATTATTACTTTATTATTATTATTATTATTATTATTATTACAGTTACTATTATTATTACTTTATTATTATTATTATCATTATTATTATTACTTTTTATTATTACTATTATTATTACTTTTTTATTATTATTATTATCATTATTATTTTTACTATTATCATTACTATTATTATTACTATTATTATTATTACTATTATTATTATTATTATTATTATTATTATTGTTACTATTATTATTATTATTATGATTATAATTTTTATTATCATTTTATTATTATTATTACTACTATTATTATTTCTATTATTTTTAATATTATTATCATTATTACTATTATTATTACTATTATTATTTTTATTATTATTATTATTACTATTATTATTTTTATTATTATTATTATTACTATTATTATTATTATTATTATTATTATTATTTTATTATTATTATTATTATTTACTCACTAGGAGTTATCACACTGGTCATCGTCAGTGATCGCCCACTGCCAACAACCTGTGGTATTCCCTGGAGTCTGAGTGACAACAAGTCTCCTCAGACTTCCAGTATGCTCCACCTCTTTTCGTTCATCACCGCTGATGACCTTGCGGTATCGCAACAGCCATCTACCACCGATTTCCCGCTGATAAGGGCCATTGGTCCCCTCTGGGGCCCGAGTGGCAACAAGCCTCCCCAAGGTCCCAGAGCTGTCCGCGCTCTTGCAGTGGAGGTCTGGTTTGCGCTTTCCCTCCTCGACCCTCTGTCCATAATTTTCGTGGTGTCAGCCTATCCTTGCGCCTCTCTCGTGCGGTTGTATTCTCCCCGGTTCTGTTTTCTTGTGCTGCCATGTGTTAGTTCTCCATTCGTTGCTTATGTGGGTTGGTTTCCGCATTCTAGGACATTTCTCAGGATTGTAGCTGTTTTGATCATTACTGTCCTTTGTATGGTCCCAGTTATCCCTTTGATTTCTATTTCTCCTAGTCTTTTCTCCATGTTTTTGGGGACTGTTCCTAGTGCTCCTATGATTATTGGTGTTATACTGACTTTCTTCATGTTCCATATTCCTTTCAGTTCTCTGGCAAGTTCAGTATATTTGCTTCTTTTTTCCGTCTCTTTGATCTTCACTCTGTGGTCCACTGGAACGGCAAAGTCTACGATTTTGCAGGATTTTTCTTTCTTGTTGATTATTATCATATCCGGTCTCCTTGCTGTTATGGGTTTGTCTGTTTGTACATTCATATCCCATAGGATTTTGTGTTTTTCGTTTCCTAGTACAGTTTCTGGTTTGTGTTTGTACCGTTTTTTTGCATATTCGAAATTCAGTTGTTTGCACATTTCCCGGTGTACTTCTTTCCCCACGCTGTCATGTCTGTTCTTGTATTCCCTTTGTGCTAGCTTGCTGCATTCACTTATTATATGATTTATCGTTTCATCTCTTTGTCCACACAATCGGCATTTACTGTTTTCCTGGGTTTTATCTATCTTTGCTTTAATAAAGTTTGTCCTAATCGCATTGTTCTGTGCGGCCGTCAGCAGAGATTCCGTTTCTCTGTTCAAGTGTCCTTTTCTTAGCCATGCCCAGCTGTTTTCATTGGCTTCATCGCTTGTGAGTCTTATAAAGCGTCCATGTAGTTGTTTTTCTTCCCACTTTTCCTTTCTTGTCTTTTTGTTTCTAGTTTCAGTGCTTCCGGAGTTGTTTGTTGGGCTGGTGTCTCTTGCTGTGGTGATCAGTCTTTTCGTGTTCTGGGTTACATATTTCTCCAGCTCTTTTTTGGTGTCTTCCACACAGTCTTCTATATATACCAGTCCTCTACCTCCTTCATTTCTTTTCATGTAGAGTCTGTCCTATCGTCTTTTGGGTGCAATGCATTGTGCATAGTCATTAGTTTTCTAGTCCTCTGGTCAAGGTGCCTGAGTTCTTCTTTGGTCCAGTTTATGAATGGTCCAGAGTATCTTATTAGTGATACAGCCCATGTGTTTATCCCTTTTACTAGGTTTCTGCTATATAGTTTAGTTTCTAAGAGTTTCCTTGTTCTTCGTAGATATTCTTTTCCAATCTTCTGTTTCATTTCTGTATATTTGATTGTGTCTGCTTCCAGAACTCCCAGATATTTATAACTATCTTGTTCTCCTAGCGCCCTCATCTCCTCTTTGTTGGGGAGTTCTATACCTTCTGTCGTCTCCAGTTTTCCTCTTTTAATCTCTAGCAGTGCACATTTTTCTATTCCAAACTCCATTTGGATATCCTGGCTGAATATTCTAGTTATCAGCTTTTCCAGTTCTTTTTTGTTTTTTGTTTTTTGCAAACAGTTTCAGGTCATCCATGTACATCAGGTGGTTTATTCTTTGTTCTGTATTCGTAAACCTGTATCCGGCATCACACTTTCTGAGTATATAGTTGAGTGGAATAGAGGTCATTGTCAGTGATCGCTGACCAACAACAACCGGTGGTGTTCCTTGGAGTCTGAGTGACAACAAGCCCTCCCAGATTTTCAGTGCTTTCCACCTCTTTTCTGATAATCACCGCAAATAACTTTGCGGTATCGCAACAGCCATTTACAATTGATTTCTCGCTGGTAAAGACGATTGGTCTCTTCTGGGATTTGAATGGTAATAAGCCTCCCAAACGTTCCATCACTCTCAGCACTCTTCTAGTGGAGGTCTGCTTTGTGCTGCCTCCTCGGTCTTTCATACTCCTTGAACCCTTACAAATATTTTGTACGGTGTCAGCCTAGGCCGACGCAATTTTTTTTTTTTGGAGGGGGGGGGGGAGCTTTTGGTATTGTTTTTGACAATTTCTGTTCATTGGATCATTTTTGTATGGTGTCAGCTGAGGCCGGTGTAATTTATTGGGGGTGGGGGAGATTATGATGTGGTTTTTCTTGCAGTTTCTGTTCCTTCTTTCGTGATGGTTTCCGCATTCGAGGATTTTCAATAACATTGCATCTGTTTTGATCATTGCGGTCCTTTGTATGGTCTCAATGATCGGTTAGATTCCAATTTCTCCAAGTCTTCTACCCAGGTCTTTTGGGACTGTTCCTAGTGCTCATACGATTACTGACTTTCTTCATGCTCCATATTCTTTTCAGTTTTCCGTGTATTTATAATTTCCGTCTCTTTACTCTTCATTCTGTTGTCTGCTGGAACGATGAAGTCTACGATTTGGTAGGATTTTTCATTCTTGTCGATTATTATAACATTCGGTATCCTTGCTTGTATAAGTGTGTGTGTCTGTATATCCATATCCCAGAAGATTTTGTGTTTTTCATTTTCAAGTTCTGTTTCCAGTTTATGTTTGTACAATTTGTCTGCGTATTCGAAATTCAATCGGTTGCACAGTTTCCAGTGTACTGCTTTCCCCAGGCAGTCATCTCTGTTCTTGTATTCTTTTTGGGCTAGTTTGCTGCATTCATTTATTATGTGATTTACGGTTTCGTTTCTTTGTCCACATTGTCTGCATTTACTGTTTTTCTGGGTTATATCTATTTTAGCTTTGATATAGTTTGTCCTAATCGCATTGTTATGTGCAGCCATCAGTAAAGGTTCCGTTTCTCTGTTCAAGTGTCCTTTTCTTAGACATGCGCAGCAATTTTCGTTGGTTTCTTCTCTTGTCAGTCTTCTGAAGCGTCCATGTAGGTGTTTTTCTTCCCACTTTCCTTTTCTTATCTTTTTGTTTCTTGTTTCGGTGCTTCCCGAGTTGCTTGTTGGAACGGTGTCTCTTGCTGTGGCAATTAGCCTTTCCGTGTTATGTATTTCTCGATCTCTTTTTTTAGTCTTCCACACAATCTTCTATACTTACCAGTCCTCTTCCCCCTTCGTATTATTATTATTTTTAATATTTGTGCTCACTAGGAGTTATCACACAGGTCATCGTCAGTGATTGCGCACCGACAACAACCGGTGGTGTTCCTGGAGTCTGAGTGATAACAAGCCTTCCCAGATTTCCAGTATTCGTCTTTTCGATAACCAGTGCCTTGCAGTATCGCAACAGCCGCTTACCATTGATCTCTCGCCAGTAAGGATCATTAGTCTTCTCTGAAATTTGGGTGGAAATACCCCCCCCCCTGCAAGGTCCCAACATTTTCCGCACTCTTCTAATGGAGGTCTGGTTTGTGCTGTCCCTCCTCGGTCTTCTCATCCTCCTTGACCTTTTACAAATATTTTGTGTACGGTCATTCTAGGCCGGCACTATTTTTTTTGGGGGGGAGGGGAGGGGGCTTATAATATTTCTTGCCATTCATTGGTTCATTTTTGTGTGGTATCAGCTGAGGCCGGTGCAATTTATTGGAGGGGGCGGCGTTCGTTAGCTAATGATGTGATGATATGACAGAATAATTAGGACCCTACGTAAAAATGAGGTAGAGAATTAAGACTAGTATATATTCAACCCAAATCGACCATTCAGGCGAAGGAAAGGAGGTGGCGTCGAAATGTCTGGAAAAGTTCCTTAGGTTGTCAAACCAAATTATCGCCACATAATGAGATACATTGGCCATACGCTGCCCCAAAGTTGTGGCAAAATCTTTTATCACCGACGAAGAACATACGGTCCGACATATCGGTACTAGCTGGGTGGTCAGTTGAGGATTGGAAATAGCCATCTAAAAGCTGTCACCATTAATCAGGGCAGAAGCTTCCTCCCCCAGCGAGAGAAGGAATGATTGTTTTTTTATATAGAGATAACGTCTACAAGAGAAATTCAAATTATCTGGATCAGTGAAAAGACGCGCCCCTCCCTAGCTTCCGAGAGAGAGAGAGAGAGAGAGAGAGAGAGAGAGAGAGAGAGAGAGAGAGAGAGAGAGTAAGTCCGTAGCGCGCACACCACCCATCCCCGAGAGTGGACGAGGGATGTTTGAGAAAGAAAGGGTATGAGATACACCCTTTGGGTAAGAGAAAGGTTTTTAGGATCAGTTTCCCAGAGTCAGAACACAGTTACACGGGCAGTTAGAGCTGGGCGCACAGCTCGAGCAGTCGCAAAATCGGCCGTGTGTCGTGCGACTATGAACAAGGAAGCCGGACAAAAACAAACTCCGCCATCTTTTTCTAAACATAGATTAAAGACTTGATTAGTACGACTCGTGAAAATAATCGTTGTAAAGGGATACGCACACACGCAGAGGGAGAGAGACGACGAAATAGTTTAGTAAAAAAAAAGACATTACCAAAAATAGACTTTACTTCAGGGTTAAAATGATTCTTTCCTTTATTTGTTAATAATTATTTGATACAAAAGGAAATCGCCGAGTTGTTTGAATTAATTCTCGTTGATTTGTTCTGCTTGAATAACCTTGCCTTCACAGAGACGAGATCGACAAAGCCAGCTATCATCATCATCATCATCATCATCATCATCGACCGGAAGAAATTGGATACATCTTTTTTTTGTATTTGCCACTATGACGATCATCGGCCAAAAGAGTGTTCACGGTCTGGCAAGATCTGTGTGTGCAGAACGACTATACACTCCGTTATAATTGGCACCGCGACCAGGATATCAAACACCTGTGCGTTACTGGCCGACAACGATACACACGGGGTGAAGAGAGTGGGGTACCTGTTACATATTGGTACCGTCACCAGGATCGTGTGGGGCCCTTCGTTATAATGTTTCTTGCAATTTATGTTCCTTAGTTCGTGATGTGGCGTTGTTTATGTAGTAGTGTTTTCTTCCTGTTGTAAATTCCATGTGATAGGTTACCCTTCGTAGTTTATGAGGGTTGGTTTCCGCATTCGAGGATTTTTCTTTAAGATTGTAGCTGTTTTGATCATTGCCGTCCTTTGTATGGTCTCAATGATCCCGTTGATTCCAATTACTCACATTCTTTTCTCCAGGTTTTCAGGTGTGTTTTAGTGCTCCTACGATTATTATTATTATTATCATTATTATTATTATTATTATTATTATTATTATTATTATTATTATTATTATTATTATTATTATTATTATTATTATTATTATTATTATTATTATTACTATTACTATTATTATTATCATTATTACTATTATTATTACTATTATTATTACTATTACTATTATTATTATTACTATTAATATTACCATTACTATTATTATTATTATTATTATTATTATTACTATTACTATTATTATTATTATTATTATTACTATTATTATTATTACTATTATTATTATTACTATTATCATTATTACTATTATTATTACTATTATTATTATTATTATTATTATTATTATTATTATTATTATTATTATTATTATTATTATTATTACTATTACTATTATTATTATTATTATTATTATTATTATTATTTGTACTCATTAGGAGTTATCACGCAAGTCATCGTCAGTGATTGCTCACCGATAACAACCGGTTGTGTTCCCTGGAGCCTAAGTGACAGCAAGCGTCTTCAGATTTTCAGTACTCTCCATTTATTTTCGATCATAACTGCAAATGACCTTGCAGTATCGTCACAGTCGCACACCATTGATTTCTCGCTGGCTACGACCATTGGTCTCCCCTTGGATTTGGGTCTTTTAATCGTAGGCCCCATTTTCTTGCTTAGATTCTCATGGATGGCTCTGTTCTTGAGGAAAAATCGACTCTGAAACTTCTTGCTCTTTCTTCTTCTCGTAAAGTCGGTTCTCTCTATCGACCCAAACACTTTCTCACACCTGAGGTGGTATGGTAGATTTGTTTTACGGCATATCAACCCTTTTTGGGTTATTTAATGCCGAATCTGGTCATTATAGTAAAAGTTTTTATGCTTCAAGTTCTTTATATCTTCAAATGTTTAATCATCGTTTTTGGTTTGGTAGTTTTATTTTACGGCATATCAACCCTTTTTGGGTTATTTAATGCCGAATCTGGTCATTATAGTAAAAGTTTTTATGCTTCAAGTTCTTTATATCTTCAAATGTTTAATCATCGTTTTTGGTTTGGTAGTTTTGTTTTACGGCATATCAACCCTTTTTGGGTTATTTAATGCCGAATCTGGTCATTATAGTAAAAGATTTATGCTTCAAGTTCTAAAAATAAAATAAAAAGGGGAGGGAGAAAGGGAGAGGGGCTGTTGTTTTTGTTTTTGGTTTTGTAGAACATAATTAAGTTTTACAAAAAAAAAAATAAAAATAAAAAAACGTCAATGTAGGTGAATTTCGTCTCAGGGAGCCACAGGGCAGCCTGATCTGGTATCACCAGGCTCACACCTGAGGCTATTCTCATGGATGGCTCTGTTCTTGAGGAAAAATCGACTCTGAAACCTCTTGCTCTTTCTTCTTCTCGTAAAGTCGGTTCTCTCTATCGACCCAAACACTTTCTCACACCTGAGGCTATTCTCTATCTCTACAAATCCACAATCAGACTATGTATGGAGTACTGTCGTCATATTTGGGCTGGTGAATCTCTGTCCCATTTGAGGGTTGTTGATACGGTGCAGACACGTATCTCTAATTTAATTGACCCTACCCTTTCCTTTTCTCTGCACCTTCTCTCTCACAGACGTGATGTTGCTAGTCTCAGTCTTTTTTATAAATACTATGATAGCATGTGTACTTTATAATTATGTGATCTATTCCCCGTATCTTTTGTTCCAGCTCGTTTGACTCGTTGGTCTAGTGGTCTCCATCAATTCGCTGTTTTGATACCTCATTGTAATACAGCTTCCTATTCCAGTAGTTTATTTCCAAGAACCGCAAGATCATGGAACTCTCTTCCTGCCGACTGTTTTCCTCCTACCTAATGTATTTGTCCAGCTCTTTTTGTGTCTTCTACGCAGTCTTCTATACTTACCATTCCTCTTCCCCCTTCGTTTATTTTCGCGTAGATTATGTCCGTATCGTCTTTTCGGTGTAGTGCGTTGTGCATTTTCAGTAATTTTCTAATTTTCTGGTCATGCTGCCTGAGTTCTATTTTAGTCCAGCCTATGAATAGTCCAGAGTATCTTATTAGTGATACTGGCCAGGTGTTTTTTCTTTTTTACCTGATTTCAGCTATATAATTTCGTTTCTAAGAGTTTTCTTGTTTTTCGCAACTATTCTTTTCCAATCTTATATTTGTATTTCTGTAGATTTGATAGTGTCTGCTTCCAAAACTCCCAAATATTTATAGCTTTCCTGTTCACCTAGCGCCTTCATCTCCGCTTGGTTGCTCAGTTCCATGCCCTCTGTCGTCTCCAGTTTTCCCCTTTTCATCTCTAGTAGTGCACACTTTTCCATTCCGAATTCTATTTGGATGTCCTGGCTGAAGATTCTGGTCGTATTCATCAGCTGTTCCACTCCCTTTTTGTTTTTTGCAAAATAGTTTCAGGTCTTCCATGTACATGAGGTGGTTGATTCTTTGTTATGTGTTTGTAAACTTGTATCCGGCATCACATTCTCTGAGTATCTAGTTGAGTGGGAGCATGGCTATAATAAATAGTAGTGGTGATAGGGAGTCTCCTTGGAAAATACCTCTCTGTATCTTAATCTCAGCCAAATGTTGTCCTCCAGCTGTCAGTTCTAATCTCCATGTTCCCATTGCTTTTTTAATGAGATAAATAATCCTGTCGGGTATCTTGTACAGTTTTAAACATTCAATTATCCATGCTTGATTGATTCTTTTCTAGGCTTTCTTGTCGTCAATCCATGCCATGGATATGTTCGTTTTTTTTGTTGCTTTTTACCTCTTTCAGGATCTTTTGTTCTATGTACAGCAGATCATGCCTCCCTATTTTCCCTTTCTGCCATCTGTTCAGGGAGTTGTAGATCTGTTTTCCAGTTTCTTTCTGCTTTTTGCAAATAGTTCACGTTGTCCATGTACATGAGGGGGTTTATTCTTTTTTCTGTGTCTGTACAGCAGATCATGCGCCTCTCTTTTCCCGTTCCCACACCGTTTTGCCCCTCGGGGAGCAGTTCACGATTGTTCAGGGCGTGGTAGATTTGTTCTCTCAGTTGTGTCGTTAGGATTTTCCACATTGTTTGTAAACAGGTTATTGGCCTGCAGTTGCTTAAGATCGTTCCCTTTTTAGCAACTTTTTTGTATCAGCGTTGTCCTTCCTTTGGTCATCAACCGTGATACATCTGTTTTATGGATACATCCTCTCCGTTTCTGCGTTAGCCTTTCATTTAGGGCCGTACATTTTTAAAACCCTTATTATCATTATTATTATCATTATTATTATTATTATTATTATTATTATTATTATTATTATTACTAATATAATTATTATTATTATCATTATTACTATTACTATTATTATTATTATTATTATTATTATTATTATTATTATTATTATTATTATTATTATTATTATCACTATTACTATTATTATTATCATTATTACTATTATTATTATTATTATTATTATTAATATTATTACTATTATCATTATTACTATTATTATTATTATTATTATTATTACTATTATTATTACTATTATCATTATTACTATTATTATTATTATTACTATTACTATTATTATTACTATTACTATTATTATTATTACTATTATTATTACCATTACTATTATTACTATTATTATTATTACTATTATTATTATTATCACTATTATTATTATTATTATTATTATTATTATTATTATTATTATTATTATTATTATCATTATAACTATTATTATTATTATTATTATTACTATTATCATTATTACTATTATTATTATTACTATTATTATTACTATTATCATTATTACTATTATTATTACTATTATTATTATTACTATTACTATTATTATTATTATTACTATTATTATTACTATTATTATTATTACTATTATTATTATTACTATTATTATTATTACTATTACTATTATTATTATTATTACTATTATTATTACTATTATTATTATTACTATTATTATTATTACTATTATTATTATTATCACTATTACTATTATTATTATTATTATTATTATTATCATTATTATTATTATTATTATTATTATTATTATTATGATGATGATGATGATGATGATGTACTCACTAGGCGTTCTAACACAGGACATCATCAGTGATTGCTCACTGAACATAACCGATGTATTTCCCTGAAGTCTGAGTGACAATAAGTCTTCCCAGATTTCCAGTACTAACCACCTCTTTCGATAACAATTACAAATTATTTTTCGTTATTGCAACAGCCGCTTACACTTGATTTCTCGCTTGCAACGAACGTTGGTTTTCTCTAGAATTTGAGTGGCAATAAGCCTCCCCAAGTTCCAGTAATCTCTGCACCCTTCCAGTGGAGGTCTGATTGGTGCTCTCTCTCTCTCTCTCTCTCCTTCTCTCTCTCTCTCCTTGACCCGTTACAACTATTTTGTGTAATATCAGCCGAGGCTGGTGCCATCGAATTGTTGTGTTTATTTGGAGCGGGGAGGGAAAGGATCCGATAAGATAACTATAGATGTGTATGTAGATCTTTGGGCAGCATTTTTTCCTCAAGACATATTTCGATAAATGGTACACATTTTCTCGTTGATCCTTTTTAGATGACTGGTGCTACCAGATCAGACTGTCTGAAGATACCGGCTTCCTGACTTAAAATGCACCAAACATTGATGTTATTGTTTTTTCCTTACCCTTTGAAACTCTCAATTATTTTCTGCAAAGCTAAAAACAAAAACAACACTTTTCTTCTACAACACAAAAGGGTTGATATGCCGTAAAACAAATCAACCTAACCAAACACAATGAATAAATATTTGAAGATATAAAGAACTTGAAGCATAAAAACTTTTACCAAAATAACCGTATTCGGCATTAAATAACCCGAAAAAGGTTGATATGCCGTAAAACAAAACAACCATACCAAACACCATGAATAAATATTTGAAGATATAAAGAACTTGAAGCATAAAAACTTTTACCAAAATGACCGGATTCAGCATTAAATAACCCGAAAAGGGTTGATATGCCGTAAAACAAAACACCCAAACCAAACACAATGAATAAACATTTGAAGATATAAAGAACTTGAAGCATAAAAACTTTTATCAAAATGACCGGATTCGGCGTTGAATAACCCGAAAAGGGTTGATATGCCGTCAAACAAGGCAACCTTTCTAGATGCTTGAATTATGTTCAAGTTTAAGGCTGAAACTGGCAGATAAACTTGACGTACATGTTGAGTATTGATTTACTCCTCTCCAGGAGTTAGGCACAAGGCCAGTTTTTATCTTACTCCCACAAGTAAGATGTGACCAAAGGTCGGGTCGGGAAAGTGGGGTTTAAAAATTGCCTGGGTAGCCCCGTCGGCATTCCCCGTCTTTGGGGAGGAGCAAGTTTATTGCTTACTGCCTGAGGCGCCCCTACCAGGGAATGCCGACGGGGCTGCCCAAGCAATTTTTAATGGCCAGAGTGCTCACCTTCTCGGGTGCTGACTTTTCAAGTCCCACTTTCCCGACCCGACATTGGGTCACATCTTACCTTGTGGGAGTAAGATACAACTGGCCTTGTGCCTAACCTCCTGGGGAGGTAAATAAAAAAAAACGTGTAGTATCTGTTCCGATACTATAATCCATATGTTATGTCGTCGGTCAGCGAAAGAAGGGGGGCGTTCTAGACTGGGGTAATTTATTTTAATTTTGGTCAAAAATCCTCCAGAATGCATCTTTATTTTTTTACGTGGAAGAACTGGATTATCTCCACATTACAAAAAAAAAATAAAAATAAAAATAAAAAAAAAAACTCTGCCCTCGTGGGGAGGCGAATAGATAGGCACAGATTTATCCTATTTGTTATGACAGATCACTCCCGCCTCCCTTTCCTAAAAATCAAAAAAAAAAAATCAGCGGTATTTACAATGTCCGTCGTAAAACAGCGTACAGACACTGGTTACGTTGATTATGGCGCTAAACCGCATCAGACAATTCATATATACACATAGATTCCTGTTCAAGTGCTTCGTTATTTTTACAAACACCAAGCGCCAATACCCTCCCCCAATCATACACCGGCGTCCAAATATCTACTACTACTACTACTACTACTACTACTGCTACCGCCACTACTACTACTAACACTACAAACGGGATGTTCAAATCAGTGATTATAGTTTGGGGAAAGAACAAGCAAGATCTATTAGTCTGACAAAGAAAGGGCTTTCTGGGGGGGAATTTAAATTTCTCAAGAAAGGCATCGGTAAGAACCGACGACTCTTGTACCACTACTACTACTACTACTACTACTACTACTGCTACTA